>JAFNEN010000316.1:15000-290000 GCA_019343175.1 Oedothorax gibbosus
CGGTAATGAAAGTGTTGATGGTATTCACAAATGAGTCGTTAATGAGCAAATTTAAATAACAGTGAGGCCCAAATTAACATAAAAATTTATACCATAAGAATATTATTATTAATTATTATTTTTCACCATAAGAATATATAACCACTAAGTCTTTAATATAGCCTATTTCCATTATAAAAAAATTCCTTACATAAAATTTATTTCATTCCATTGGATAATTTATTCATTGCATATTTCAGTAGTCACTTTCTATTTAAGAAGAATAAATTAAATGTGTTATATTTTGATTCTTGACGTATTTTTTAAGTTATAAACAACTGCAGTTATTATCAATGGCCAACAGATGACGCCACCACAATAAATGTTTCAATTGATTGTTTTAAAATTTGAATTCGAAGCTATCAATATAACTTTAAGAGTCATTTCAATTCTAGATAGATTATTCACCTCTATGATTCACCTCTATGATTCACCTATATTCTATATTATTTCCCTCTTATTGCAATATATGTTTTATTTTTAAAATGTTAAGAAAATTTTAAATTTCTGTAAACAATGGTTTTAAAAAAATTTTAATATGTATCAAGAATTAAAAAATATATAATTTTAATAATTAATGAAAAATACAATTTCATATCTAAAATCATACAAGGAATACTAATTTTTAAAGCAGACAACGAAAAATAATTCTGAAGTAAACACTGGTGAAAACGAAGGACGCATTCCTTTATATATTATGTATATTTAAAAATATATATTATATAAAACAACGTTGAAAAACTTCTGATAATTTATCGTTTAACATAAGCATCAAAGCGCGTGATTCAAACTTATCAATAAGCTAAACTAAATCAATAAACAATTCGTAATAAAGCATTACATAAATAACTGCATGTTGTGGTTCATTTTTCCATTTTTTTTTTCCTCGGTATAATTTTGGTTGAAAAAAATAAATGAAACTGTAAAGCGGAAAAGGTTTGATTAAACTTCTCTCTTAAATTTGGTAAACCATGTTTGTGTTTGATTGGGAAAAGAGCTCTACATTTCTAGACATGAAATATTTAACGTTTATTATGTACACATATTTAAAATATTGATCCTATCTTTAATACGTGTTTGCGTCCCAAAATTTATAGTAGTGGATGCACAAGTAAAATAAAACAAAAAAAGAACATAAAGGGAATGGTTGATAGAACTGGTAAAATCGAAATTGAGATAAAATGAAACAAGGAAATATCACAAGTTGTATAGATAATTATGCAAAATATGGCGAATCTACTGAATAAAAAAAAAATCTTTGTGTTTGATTAACTACGCACCATCAATGAACCTGGAAAATTGTCGGCGTTACAATGTAAAATAGATTTTGAAGTTGCACAGGTGAGATAATGAATGCTTTGCTTTATTTTGTATAAATTTCAAATTACCTCAAATTTTTTTTATGAATGTTTAGCTTAATTTGTTCGCAGGTTAATTCCACGTAAATACATACCACAAGTGAATTGTAAAAATATTTTTTATTCCAGTTGAAACTTTTATATGTGATTTAGAAAAGTTAGAACTGCAAAAAATTTACATAAAAAACTGTTATTGTGTTTATCTGTGGCAATTGCATCGCAGGCCATTACGCTAGCAGTCTGCGCGCTGTAACGGGTGCGGGTTCGATTCCCGCCTTCGCTCTGGGTGTACTTCCTTTCTCTGTGACAGTAAAAATTCTTTCTGTGTCTGTCTTACTTGACGAAGGCTTATAGCGGGTCTCTGATCAAGCACACAAGCCGGAATATATATGTACCTACCCTACCCCACCCTGTGGCAACACTGAAGTTTCAAAGTGGCTACTTTTTTTTAAAGCATGTGTTATGGTTTTTCATCATTTTGAATTCTTGAATTTTAAGTTAAGTATTATATAAAATCAGATTTTTTGGTAAAATTATTAAAATACACTATAATAACTATCTCGAAAACACATTTTTAATCGGCATTTATAAATAAAAGTTACTTAATTAGAAAGATAAACATCCCCTGTTTTGGCTGTAGTGTACGTCATGAAAAGATCTAAAAGTTTCTACAACTTTTTAAAGTTGCTTCAAAATTTTGTTAAGATATTTTCTTTCTATATTAACCTCTGTGTAATTCCATACCTTTAAATTTTAAAATAAAAAGAATTTTCTCTATTTATAAAACATTTTAACTTTGTAGTGTAAGTCACAACGTAGTGTCAGTCACAGCTTCTGTTTGATTTATCTATTATAGATTAGCTATAATATTTGTAGATTTCTTATATTTTGATAATTTTGATTTAAGATGGCTATATCAACAGCTAAAAGAAAAAAGAAAGCAAAGGGAAAGACTTTAAGTATGTGGTAAATTTCAAACGTTAAAGAAAATTAAAGCAAAAACCACTTTACGGACAACACTTTAACTAAAAATACACCATCTCTATTGCAATGTTCCAACCGTTAGACAACATTGAATGGCATTTCTCTGCCACCAATGTTGGCCATATTTACCTTTAGTCATGAAAAAGGACCACTTGATGGACTTGGTGATACAGTGAGGAGGAGATAAAAGCAGCCACACATTCCAGGAAAATTGACCCACATTCTGCTAAAGATTTTTTCACTTTGCACAAGAAATCTGCCCAAACATATCACTATTATACATTTCTGACAACTGTATAAAAGGCAAAATAGGTAGATTAAATGATATTTGCTCATCAAAGGAAAATAAATATTTCCGATTCCTGACACTCAAAAATTGCACTGCTTTTTAAAATTAAACAAATACCTACTTAAAACTGCCAATGTTTCATTAAATCCCCAAAAATACTACACGGCTGATTAAACAAATTTAAATGTTGTAAAAGGAAATACCTCTCAACAAAATTCTGAAAATGAAATTTGATGCTGGAAAAGAGCCTTTAGTTCCTTTTGTAGGAAAATTATCGTTAAATATTTTGTGGGGTAAATGTTAAGTAAAGATGCTTATTCAATAAAACTGAAACATCTGCAATGGTCGGGAAGTCTTTTTGCGTGGCCTGAGAAGGAAGGTTTTTCAGACAATGCTATTGAAGAAAGAATTAAGAAATTACCAGAAACCAACTTTAGGGGACGTTGTGTAACTTTTTCTAACTATGATTGTACCATGTATGCAATTTTTAACTTACTATGTTCAAAATTATTTACATATGTTATGTTATTATTGCCTAAACTTCCATATCTGTGATACAATTCACATGATGTAGTGTAAGTCACAAATTGAATGTAGTGTAAGTCACGCACAAAAATTTTAATAAATTTTTTCCTATGATATTTAAATACTTTTTTACAAATAAATTATTTAGCTTTAAACCTTTTACTTAAAATAAGCACTGGTAGAATGTTGATTTACTGCACTATGAAGAAGAAATTAGAGTTTATAATGATAACCGAAAATAGACTATTTAATGCCTTTTGGTTTAGTAAACGTTAAATTACTTATATTTATAAAATGTCTCGTAGAGTCAGTATGAATCAACGAGTTATTAGGATATTAAGTTATTTTGTACTAAATGACAAAATAACTTTGCAGTTTGAATACTTCTTTAATGCTTTTTTATAATAGAAGTTTAACTTTGTCATATAAATAAAGGGCTATAAATTATGACTTTAAATCCATAAACAACTTTTGATATTATTAAAAAATTAACAGTTCTTTGAACTTTTTAATTATTGTGTTTGGATATTCAAAGTTATATCATTTTATTAATTAAGGTCCCAAAACTAATGTTTATAAATTCTATAAACGCTACTATTTTTAGGCATTCCAGCTTGGTCCACATCTAAAAAGGAATACTTTAATAATCGAAACCGAAAGAACAATCAAAGACAACCAATTGATCCACTTGATGACTACTTTGGTCTCGATTCTCTTCATGAAGCTTAGTTCAGTTTTTTGTAGTACTTCAAATAAGATGATAACAAAAATTAGATTTATTTTTCAGCAAATCATTCATTGGTAATAGCTAACTCTTAGTTTAGTCGATTGATTTAAATACCACCCTCTAGTATAGTTGGTTTTAATATTTTGACAACTGCATCCCTTACTCACTAAGTATATATTAATTTCAAATAACGTTAAAAGCATGGAAGGCTTCGTTTTTCTTGGCTAGCGTTTTTAGTGGTGTGTTACTTATACAATTTTATTTCGAAATCTCTGCCTTCAACTATGCTCCTTTATATGGTGAGGGTATGCTAATGTAAAGGTACTTACTACCTCATGGGGCATGCTCAGTTAGAATAGGACTCTTTAGTGTTCTTTTCATTCCTAACAATCCATATATTTTTTGCTGCCACGTGTTGTTTTATTAAGTGACATATTTTCTAATATTTTTTGTTTAATTTACAGGTACATAATGGATAATCGTCGAATCGTCATTTTGCTTTTGATGCTTACACTTTCTAAGAGAATAATATATTGTGCTGAGGATTCCTTCATTGCAAGCGAAAGTACTGAGAAACTCAACTTCGAGACGATACGACATGACGGAGAACCCATTTCCTCATTTACTAATTTTGATGAACAAAATCGAGCATTTCGGATGCCCGACAGAGTAAATCGAACACTTAGAAGAAGGCTCGATAGAGATAGATTTTATGAAAACACTCACCCAAAATATACCATATTAGACGGCTATTGGTATACCAATCCCAATGACAATTACGGCAAGAAAAACGAAAGCTTGAGGAAAATAGAGCATGCTATGACACTTCCAGCTTGGTCCACATCTAAAAAGGAATACTTTAATAATCGAAACCGAAAGAACAATCGAAGACAACCCCTTGATCCACTTGAAGACTACTTTGGTCTTGATTCTAAACTTCATGAACTCATGAGTGATCGAAAATATGCTCATGAGCACGAAAGCATCTTTTTCCCTATACCTGTTCCAAGTTCCCATCACCATGAAAAAGACGATCACCACTTATTAATCCCACTTTTGTTACTCCTCTTGATCCCTCTGTTGCTGTTTGCCATCATTATTCCGCTGAATGCAAACCTTCTGTCGACTCTGTTTCTGATTATGCAAAACAATGGTGGCACTGTGTCGGCAGCTCAGATTGCAAACGGACGCAGGAAAAAAAGATACTTGTACACGGAATATCATCCTGTAATTGAAGAAAAAGTAGAAGATCTTCTCCTTTTGATTGATAAAATTATGGGAGAATATGAAGATGCCATATAGTTTTGTGTTTTGGGGGAATCATAGAGAACACCTATCGCAGCTTCTTCAATTGAGTTATGACAGATACGGCACTTTTCCAAATGCGGGGCAGTTTGAATGTAGATGTGCATAATTTTATTTAATTAAATTCTTCTAATTTAATTTATCATCGTTGAATTTCACATAAGCTACTAGTGCATTCAGTAGTAAAGTACGACTTAAGAGGAAGAGGAAAAGTAAGCGATCTCTTGAGTCTGAATAAAGACTCGGGTTTTCATCTCGGAAACTATTTACCTTTCGGGTGCTAAAATAGTGCTCTACCCAATAAAACCTGAATATTGTTCCCCTTGGGTTAATCTTAATGTATAATGTTGTAGAGATTATTATTTGTAATAAATTGCTATTTCCTCGTGTTTCGAGAAATGCAAATATGTTATACAGCATAATAGCTAATGTAAAAATTATAAACAAAGTAAATATTATACGAATGTGGGAAAAAGAGAAAATGTATACTTTCCTTTGCAATTTATGTTTCAGAATTTAAATGGGGTAATTCCTAGACGAAAATGAAATCTTCCCTATGTCTGACCAGTTGATAGTTGGAAATGTGCTGGAATTTTTTCAGATATTCTCACCAGTGCTAGAATTAAGTAGTATTAGTTTCATTCATTTTAATTAATTATAGTTAATGAATTTTTGAATGAAAGATAAATCATTATTGCTCATACAAGTGGGTAATTATTACCTAGATACTCACTTGAACTTTATTTCATGATTAGGCAATACTCCAGATCATTCATACCAATAGACATTATCCTAAGCTCTTAAGCATCATTTAAGAGTATTAAAAAATTTTGAAACCATATTGTGTTATAAATTTGTGTTAATTGCACGGTTGTACAATATTGTTACATGATAAAAATGAATTAAGAGTATTGTAAAATAAGTATTGAGGGCAGCATTATTATATTATCATTTTTTAAAGATTCTTTTGCATTTTATCCCAATCCTGTGAAAAAGGAGCTTTATACCTTTTTTTACTTTAGCATTTGGTACTACAAACGATTAAAATAAACCTAAAAAGAAGCGCATCTCTCTTATGCACTAGTATAAAATTTAATTTTTAAATATAATAAATGTTTGTTGCACTAGTTATCTTTTGCGGAAAATTCTTTGCATCGAGAAGATCAAATGTATCAATTTTTTTATAAGAAATATTGAATTTATGTTTCTTTAAATACTCTCTGTTTTATTATATGAAAATCCTGCATGAAAGTGATGAAATTAATAAAATATATTTATGAATATTGATGTTTTCATTTTGCACTTAAATCAGTAAAAGTATTGCAGTAAAACTGAACGTTTCTTAAGCCATTAAAAAATATACTGTTTCAATGCTTTTTCTTACATAAATTTATAGGGCTAATGGAATGTGAATAAAAATTAAAAGATAACATGGAAATTTATAGTTCGAATGTTACGTCGACTTGCTAACTAATTTGGTTCCCAATAAAAGTATCTCACTAAATCAAAATATATTAGTTTTGATTTCTATAAAGTAAAATGTATGGCTTATTTATTATTATTTTCGATTCTAAACTTTTTAAACATAAATTATGCGTGGGCACGCAATATATTAAGCTTCTTAACTTGGTATTATATTTAAAATTTATGTTTAAAAAATAAAGCAAATTCGGGAATAGAAACAAAATAACGCTTTCAATAGGGTATATGACTAAAATTTTTTTACTGGCTTAAAATATTCCTATGCCAAAAATATTAGACCCATATTTTTTCTTTTTTTTTCAAATACCCAATAAAAAGGTAGAAAGTTAATTTTAAAATTAGGACGAAAATTTACGCCCGAAAACGCTTTGTGGTATCTATGACGTCACTAGTAACAACTATATACAAACTTTGAAACACCATTTTGGAATCTACTTTAAGCAAATTTGAGCTATCCACTTCTGTAAAACCTCCTTCCATTATCTATATAATTCTTATTTTAATAGTATATATATATTAGATTAAATCCAGTTTAATTGCAAGCAAAAATACATCACACCGGTTTGTTTATATATACTAGTGACGTCAACCAAATCGACGTGTTTGTGATCACGTGACGTACCGATGAAAAATAAGCCATTTTAAAATGATTTTTACTAATTATTTAAAGATTTATTTTGCAAAAAAATATATGCGTTTGTTATTTTTGAGTTCAAACTATAATTAATTTAATATTGGAAGGTATTTTAACGATACAGTCAAGTACCCTATTGTAAAAATTATATAAAAATTGTTGAATTACAAAATTTTGCATTCTATAATGGATATTATGTATTAGTGTCATGGCATGGTCATTTTAAAAATAAATAATAAGTTCTGAAAACTTCAATATATGTTTTGATAATATTTTAACAGTTAAATATTATTTCTCATACATTTGTAAAAACATATGGCTAAACGTAAATAATGGTCAAATCCACTGGAGAATTTTCTAGTACGCTTCTTTCTTTGACATTTTAGTGAAGTGTGTACGAAGTCCATCTGTAGACTCATATTAGAAACGTTTAAAATAAGCTACTATAAATGCCCATTGCCCAATCAAACAGCAGAAAGGTAGTTTTCTGTCCACGAAAAAATAAAACAAATCTAAACATAATAATTAGTTCTTAATTTTACATTAAGGTCTTTCAAAAATCCCTTTCAACAATATTGTGAAATTAAAACTGCCATATACATTTATATAAGAGATTAAATATACTACTGCTACCTCATATCTCAATAAAATTAGGTTTTCAAATTTCAGATAACTATTTCCCTTTTGAAAAACAAGTCATATGTATTCAACAAAGGGGAATTCCCGATTTACTTGACTTCTAGAATGTCACAATTTTATCACAACTATCTACAATTTCCATTTTGTAAATCGAAACTCTGTTTCCTCTTTATGTGTAATCTCTTTAGCATAATAGGGGCAGTAACTTTCTCGTATTAGTAACGAGTTAGTGATAAATTTTAACTTATTTTCAAATTTCCGCTATAATACAGAAAAAAATCTATCTTATCTTTTAACAGCGTCTGATGTAAGGATTTATGTTCTTGGCGATATTTCTAAAAATGACGCTACGCTACAGTTTTCATTCACTTCATTAAAATGAATATGGAACCTTTAACTAACGTTTTCTCGAAGAACAAACTGCTAATGTGAACCAGTTTTTAGAAATATATTGGAACAGCTTGTTCCAGGGCCGTGTGGTGCTATTATGCAGAGAGGCGGCCGCCTCAGGCGGCATTTGACTAAAGGCGGCAAACTTCGGCGGTGTTAACTATGAGTAAATTCCACTTATCTTTTTTTTAATTTTTAGTCCCGTAAAGAAAAGACCACTACGCATGTTACCAAAGGAGTTGCAATTCTGGTGAATGGCCGGAAAGGACAGGTTCTGTCGGCGGCCTTATACCAACGATGTTTGTCTGAAGCCTATGTGTTTACGCTTCATTTCTTGTTTTCTCCTAAAAAAAAACTCATTCCACTGGGGGTGACATCAGGGGGGTGGACCGTGACTGGGTGAAACCCGATACGTACCACCGTTTCTCACAGGGGGGGGGTCCTTATTTTCAACTCAGTAAGTAAGCGGTCTGGGGGAATATAGTAGACTGCTTGGCTCTAAGGTTTAGAGGGGGGGGGGGTAGAGTTCGGATTCGGACTTGTTTTCGTTAAGTAAACTTCTTCGCAAACTCGTAAATTTTATAGAATGTGGCATCTTTTTCCGGTCTAAAGTCTATCTTTACCAAGAATTTTAAGAGGACCCGAAAACAAGTTACCAAAGTGTCTCGGAAAAAGGACACTTTGGGGGATCTCCTGCTATTGGTCTTCAGAAAAAGGCGGATTTTTTAGCAGGTGAAGATGCAAAATAGAGTACCATCGAAACACATTCAAAGATGAACCAGTTTACGAAGTCATTTTAAGACAATCGTTTATCCAAGCTGTTGAAGTGAGTAAATTTTGTATAGAATATTCTGATTTGAGGTTATTCAATCGTGTTATTTTAACATAAGTAAAAACTATATACTTTATTACCTGCAATAAGAAAATTAAAAAGATTGATTTACTGTGATTTTTACACTATAAAATATCTAAGAATACAACACAAACTATCTTAGGTATGAAAAATAAATTGGCACTTTCTTTAAAAATCAATCAAGAAGGGTTTGTTTTATATAATGTGTGTGTGTGTGTGAGTATAAAAATAGGAACTATAGTAACGTTCATTTCAAGTCAACTATAACAACGTTCATTCAAAAGTCAAACCAATTTAATTTAAATAAACATAAATCACACAGAAGTCATTAATATATCATATTAATAATTTTACATACATCATATGACTTTTCATACTACATAATGTATTGACGCCTTATGTAGTAGAATAACATCTACTACACAGGAGAGCATAATTATGATTTAGTTAACTACAGAAATGAAGGTAGTTTGGACGTCCAAGATCTTTTATTATAAAGAAATAATTTAAAGTGTTTTACGGGACGGAGTCGGAGCCGTAGCTCGGCCCGCCAAAAGCATCCACAACCTTACATCTTGAAGTCTAATTAAAAAGTGCCTATTTTTAATGGTTGTGAGAAGAGTGGATCAGAAGTCAAAACAAAGTCTGCTGCATCTGCAATTTCTGTGGGAAAGAATGTATTGACGCCTTTTAAAACGTGGGAACTGTTCGATGGATCGGCAAGACATTAACTGAGAGTTATTAAGAAAGAACTGAATATTAGAATATTATAGAGATTTGTGTGGTTAATATTATAACTTTATAAAGATTTGTACGATATATCACATGTATAAAGTTATTCTTATTTGTTTATTATTAAATTAATCTGTATTTTAAAAAAAATTCATAAAAATTCCTTAAACCAATTATCCAAACACTGAATAATTACATATTGAGTATATCAAAAGAAAATTTGACTAACTTCGACATTACGTTTATAACGTAAAAAGTGGAATATTTTATAAAGGCTATATTCGTTTGTCTGTTCGTCACTGCCTCATTAATTATTTCAAATTGTAGAAATTTGAATGTATACATAATTATAAATCGAGACAATAAACAAGGAAGTGCTGAAAAAATAGCATCCCCCCCCCCCTTTTGTCCTCTCTTTGGTTTGGTTAACTACTTTATTTTAAGAAAATTTGATATTGGATTATAATTATTAAGGAATTTTCTGTATAAGTTTGTAGAACCCAATGCTTTAATTTGTTGTTTAATGGGTACACAATTAAAAATGAGGATCTCAAAAATGGGTACTAGAACGTTATCATTTTATTGTGAGAACAATATTCTCTAAAACAAATACTTGAAATATCAATTTTGAGATTATGCATGGTTTTAAAATTCAACAAATTCTGGTAGAAAATTGTGTAATCGATTAATTTATATATATCTCTCTTTCGGATTTTTCATTATTGATTTAGATTGGGATTCATATTAATAATATCAAATATCTATTGTATAGATGTATGTGCATAAAATCTAATTTAAAATTTCAAAATTAAGAAAAATCTAAATAAAAACATGGATGCGTTGTCATCATGTCATCACGGTTTTAATTTTTTTTACGTATGGACACAGGTCGACATAAAATTTTCCAGTTTTGGGTGAAAAAACATATATAGAATTATTATGAAAGCAATAAAAACAAAATCAAGGGCGGCATTTTAAAGACTTGCATCATATGAAAAAAATTTACCACACGTCCCTGGCTTGTTCCTGGTTTCGTTGTTTAGTTTAAAATTGTATTAGAGTGCGTCGTAGATATTTCAGACCTAGTCAACTGTTTGGATCAATCGAAATCGTCGTAGGATATCTACAAAGTTTGATAAAAAGTGACTGAAACTTAGAATTCCCACGTTAGCTTAAAAAAGTACATATTTCAGATTTGAGATCATTCAAAATTTTGGAATAAGAAAGACTAGTTGACATCATAACCCATGACAAGAGGATTTTTTTTTTGGAAGTGTCGTATCGCTAGGTTTAAAATCAATTACCAACTAATTTAATGAACTTTTTACTAGTGTAACTGATAAAGTTCGACGTTATTTCGAAAGGACTATTGTTTGCAAACTAGTTGTCATGCTACTTTCCGTTTTTTCAACCGTTTATAGTGCTCTTATGAACTACTCCAAATAAACTGCTGTTGCTTCACCAGTTCCCAATTGCTATTAAATGCCCTAGGCTAATTCCATGCAAAATTAACCTTTCTGTAGTGTAAAGCACGTGTGTAAGAAGTGATTATAACTACAACTTTTAACATTAAATGAAAAACAATTAGCGGAATAGCTGATCTACACCTATTAAAACTAAATAATATATGTTTTATTTAATTTGATTTATTTTTCAAATTTGAAAGCTTGTAAGCTCCTCTTTTAAATTGTGACTTACATTACAGTTACATGGAATTACCCCCTAGCATTCTCACTAGGAATCTCATTTTATCGATTAAAAAATTCGATTCGATTTTCGATTCTTTCTGAGGCCTCGAGAATAAAATGAATGCTTTGTGATAGGAACGCAAGATGGCGCTCCAATCGTCCGTCGGAAGACTTGAAGAGGAAGTGAATAAAAAAGGATTATGCGACATGCGTGTTTTGTAAACGAGAAAAATCAAAAATATGTTATTTGCTGTAAACAGCGTTATGTAACATCTTTTATTAATTTATTTTTCAACTAAACAAAATTAAAATGAAAAGGTAGTTAAACACTTATCGAGTCAGCTTTATTTTCTGTTACCATAAAAGTAACGAATAATTACAATTTACTTTTACTTTAACTTAATGTGAAAAATTGTTGATTAAAATTTATTTAATAATACGATTTGCAAATGAGTTTTTAACACTTTTGAGACTAACACTGTTGAGCATGCCCCCCCCCCCCCCATTGGAACAAATCCTGACATGAAAGGAGAGGGAAATACTAAAATCTCTTTTTTCTCTTCTCTAAATATTAATTTCAAAGACTTTCACGCCAAATAAACAATTTCTAATTTATATAAGAAACTTGCATTGTGTATAGTTGGTTTGATTTCGAGATCTGTTGTAAACTGACGTGGTCAGAACTATTATATGCAACCAGTTTGTAACGCTTTACTTTTTTTTTGTTTGTCAGAAATACTTTTAAATGGGTATTTGTATGTGCGATTGGAAAATGAAGTTTCGATATATCTCAGCCAAAATTTTAAAAAAAAGTATTTCTTCATTATTACTGTTATTATTGTTATAATTATTGTTGTTATCATCATCATTATTATTATTATTATTATTATTATTATTATTATTATTATTATTATTATTATTATTATTATTATTATTATTATTATTATTATTATTATTATTATCATTATTATTATTATTATTATTAAAAAAGTAAAATTAGACTTAAAAAAGCATCCACACAGAAAATTCAGAGGAAATTTAGTTTTTTGTCTATGCATGTCGACCGACGGTCCAATAGCAAAACAACGAATGTGTTCTGGTTTTCCTTCTCTGTGTTTTTATACATAATTAGTTTTGTTTCTTGAAAGACGATATATTTTAACACCAAAAAACAGGGTCATGTTTTTAATTAGGTTAAATAGGCTTTAGCTTAGAGCTCCAAATTTTGAAGGGGTTGAAAAATGTGTCCATTTTTAAAAAAAAATTAAATTTATTACAAAAATTATTAAAATGCCCTTGTTTCACGTGACATCATTCCATCTTTCAGTTTAGGATTTCATTAGGGGCTTCGGTGTTGGTTTGTGTGATATGGTAAGCTCCGCCCACTACATTGATTACCCAAAAAGAAACTTTATTTTCACTCCTTTGAGAACATTCAAGTCTCAAGACGTGATACATTCCCTTCCCATTGTAGTTTTATATAAACTAATTGAACTTTATGTTTAAAAAAGATGAAAATATCTATCGATCCTTTTATTGTATAAAACAAATGCATGGACAATTGTATCAAGCAAATATGAACTATAAAGGGGAAGCAACAACAAATGAATATTAGCCTATAGGCAGCATACTCTTAAATCCTGACCTGCCCGCAAAAAATATCAGCATAAAAAACACACAGGAGGCTAGAAATAGACAGCCGGAAACGATTAAATTACTAAATTACAAACACATAAAGAAACAAGAATTAAAAAAATCAAACTTATTTATTCACTTCAATAAAAATCCCATTTTCTTGACTAGAAGGAAAGGTCTTTGCTTGTATGGCACTTGTTAAAGCGTTCGTCGAAAGAAATATTTTATATTGTTTTCTGATTATTGCCTGTAATGGTTCACATTCACGAAGCAAACTTGTTCATATGAGTTTATGAATTTCTTTTCAGAGTTATTCAACACTTGAAGATCATTGGGTAGAAACCATTAAGACGTTTTATTTGTTTTATTTTTTACTTCTACCTCTAGGCGGATGTGAGTGAGAACTGAAGTGAAGTTCAGTCAAAATTCTGACGTCACAGCTTTATATAGAAAGTCGTGGGATTTCTATATACTTGATTTCTAGGAATAATTATATTATTTGTTTGTAATTGTTTTCATATTCGACGAAATTTTCCTCTTTAATACCTATTGTAGTGTACTATGATTAATGAATCACATGAAAATGGTCTAGAACAGCAGGTAAGAATCAAATAATTAGTTTGTCGTCACGTTAAAATAGCTTTTAAGCAATTTCCGAGATCTGGATGTGGAAATCAACCGACGCTTATTTGAAAAAATAAAGCGTTTTCTGTTATGAAATGCGATTTATTTACTGCTTTAGAAGTACTTCCATAATGACATGTAAAATGGATTATTAAAATACAGATATTTGTATGTAAAATATCTTATCCGTCAATAGACTGGTCAATAATTTGTGGCATGGTCTGAGGTTTATGATATTTTTTTTAATATGTTAAATTTAGGCACTGTCGATGGTAATGGTTTACATGAATCTTAAAGTGATTTTTGTTATATATCTATTAAAATATAGTACTATTAAGTTATTTGCTTCTACAATATATATATATGCTGTATGTAGGTTATTGATGCGGAAATCGTATATAAACGTCGGGTGTTCCATAAACTACTTTATTGACATTCCATTTCAGTTTAGCATTTTATTCAATATAAAAATAAGAAAAAAAAGCCTTATATTGAAGATTTTATTTACATTCATTAAATTTTAGTTTTATGCATTCATCATAATTTATTTAATTGTATTTTGTGTGTTTTTCAATGTTTCATTGCATGAAAGCTACCAAAGTCAACTTATTATTTGAAATAAATTTATTTGGAATTTATTAACCTTATTTCCAGAAACTCTATGCCTATTGATAACTAACCACTTGTTTTTTTGGAAGTCATTCTAAGTAATAAATATTAACAGAACAAGAATGTGTTTTTACTGCTATTTAAGAGTATTACAGTACATCCTGTTTATTTTATAATATATATATATATATATATATATATATATATATATATATATATATATATATATATATATATATATATATATATATATATATATATATATATATATAGCTTAATTGTATATTCATTTGTAACTTGTTTTGAACAAAGTTATTTCATCTACAGTTTAAAAGGCTATTTGACTTTTTTTTATCAAGCAATATACTTATGTATATTCTTTAGTATACATATTTATTATTTAGTTGTACTTATTATGTGTTCAGTTTAATTAACAAAAGTTATGCGATTCCATTAAAATCCGATTCGTCATATAACCCACAGACAAGTGTAATTCGTCAATGTATAGGAAATGAAAAAAATATGAAGTATATAAAAGTTTATCTGTGTGAGAAAAAAATATTATGAAGTGCTAAATGTATGATTTATATGCTCATTTTTTTTTCTTAATACTTTCTTAACAAATAAATCTAAGGAAATGCTGCAGGAAGTAGATAATTTTTTTTAAATATTCAACTTTTATGTCTCAACTCTCGATTTCAACTTTTATGTCTCGTCTTCCAAAATCTACTGTTGCTCTAAAGTAAATAATAATTAATAAAAAAATCCTATAATTTTTGCTCTTTTTGTATTTCAATTATGTCAATTCAGTTTAATGTTAACTTTCAAAAACCCATAATTTTAAAGAATACACTAATTGATTCAATTTTCTCAACTTTGATGGAGGTTAATTCCATGCAAAATTACCCTTTCTGTAGTGCTAGTGATAACTTTTTACAAATGTGGAAAAAGTAATTATCACTACAACTTTTAACATTAAATGAGAAAAAAAGTGGAATAGCTGATCTACACTTATTGCAACTAAATTATGTAACATGCTTTATTTAATTTGATTTATTTTTAAAAATTAATAATTTTTTTTTAAATTGCAACTTACACTACAGTTACATGGAAAAACAAATATACAAAATATTCATTGTTAAGCTTGTTGATTGATCAGAATTTGAATTATACATTTTTAAATAAATAGAATAAAAATCAACTAATGTATGTTTTCTTTGGTTTTTATTAGCTCTCACAAAAAATATGTAGTACAGTAAATTTCCGTTACAATTAATTCCACGGGACCAGAAAAGTTCTTCGTTATAGTGGATTGTTCATTAAAACGGAATTGCATTAAAAAAATAACTTTTTTTATAATTTGAAATGCTACAAAACTCAAAAATATGCAACAATTTCATTAATAGACATTAAGTTATAATATTTATAATTTCAATAAACAAGTACTAAATAATATGACTAAGTATTAAAAGTTTGAAGATGGCTGTGTCCACATCTTGAAACTGTGCAGTCAATATTCTTTTCCTACTCAGCCCGATCACCGACAACTGCAATTGTGCTTCTATTTTATTTAGGTCTTTCAAAAAGGTTGATAAAGTTGAAGGAGAGATTATAAATTTTTTTGCAACATCTGATTTTTTTTTAATCCTTTATCAACAATAACATCCGTTATTATGGTTATCTTTTCCTCTAAGGAAAATTGTTCTCGTTTGGTGGCTGCCATTTCTAGAATGAGACAGAGTAAGACAACCACAACCAACACTAGAGAGAATAGAAGTGAAGAAAAATGCAGAATGAATGAGTCCACCCTTTTCCCTATGGTTACAAAGGTTGAGTGTTGAACAAACCATTAGTCAATGTTAAAAGTGTCTTCAAGAAATAACTTTCTGTGACAGCAAAGCCGACAGTCTTTTTCATTCTTAGACTTCCTTTGTGACAAAAAGCAACGCCCATGTGCAGTTGTGCACATACTTTCAAATTCAATCCCAGGAACGCCATAATCTCAAAAGTGTCAATGTCAGGCTATCATTAGAGAATTCTAAAGGGGATTGTACTGATCACTACAGATGTTTGGGTTTGACCCATTGAATAGCAATTTCGGGCTTTCTTGGTGAGGGACGTTAAGGGGGCAGATTAGCAAAAGAACAGAGGTACGGTGGTCTTCCCCCCCCTTCTCCTTCCATTTGACAACAATGATAAAAAAAAATATATAAAACTTGTTTGGTGCCTTTTCAAAACAGCGGAACAGAAAAGTGCGAAGTTGCTGAAGAGAAAATCCTTCGTTATAATGAAACTTTGAGTTTTAGTAATTTCGTTAAAATGGAAATTTTAAACTGTTATTCTTATAGGATTTCAAAAAGGACTGGGGGATTTATTTGGTTATACTGGATATTTAGTTGTAATGATATTCGTTATAAAGAAATTATACTGCTATATTGTTAAAAAAATATTTTAAATTTGCCATTAATTATTATGAGAACATAGTGATGCGAGTCGGGTATTTATAAATGGGTATTTCCCCCTGTCCTGGGTAAATGCCTAAAATTAGGGTATTTACTACTGTCAATTATTTCTATGCATAAAATATTGTTTTAAAATTTAATAATGCTATTATAAATACTCTTATACACACAATTCACTACACCAGTATAAAAGTGACAAAAACATTTTTTTTAAATTATAAATATGCAAGCCAGAAGCCTGTGACAAACAATTTTCTAAAACCTAAAGTTGTAAATTACACAACAATAGGCACATAATTCAAACCAAAATTGAAAAACTTAAGTTTGAATATGCTATATTTATTAGGGATTGCATTTTTTAAAATAGTTTTCAATCCATAATACTTCAAGTTTGAATTGTTTTTATTGGCTGTTACTGGTCACTTAATAATATCCTACAATGGGAGCTCATGTTGGGTTAGTTTGCTAAAAAATTTAAAAAAATCAAATTGAAAATATGCAATGGATTTTTTTGGCTTAGAAATATTTTAAAATAATCTTTACAATATTGGAGAGCTTAGTGGCAGTACATGCTAAGTGACAAAAAGATGAAAACAAGATAATAAGCTTCAAAGTTTTTTGTTTGCGATTTTTCTCTCATTCACAAAATCAGTTTTTTTTTTGCATACTATTTTAGTTTGGTTATTTAAAATGCTTAGTGGCGTTTGGCTTGTTCGTCCATCTGTCCCTACTATAAGGATTCATGTTAGTATTTAAGTTAAAGAATGTATGTTATATTAGTTCTTTCAGAACTTCTTGTTTAATGTTAGATGAGTAAGTTTTTAGTTGAAAGTATTTTTTAATTAATAGAATATTATCACTGAAGTTATAAATAGTAATACTCCTTACCTTATTAATGTTTTCGATATTACATTTGAGGTTTTTAAATAATTTTAATTAGTCTATAAATGATAAAGCTACTAAAATTGTTAAACCTTACAATTGATAAATTACGGAAACAACCAATTTTTCGGGAATTTTGATAACATGGGCTTTGACTTCAAAGAAATTCGTAGAAAGAGTTATCGTGATTTTACTGCACATTACTACAACAGCTTAGTATGATCGTTCATACATTTTTTTTACAATCCTGATACCAAACGTTTTAATAATCACTATTTTAATAAATATTAAAGAATTTATAAACATAAACTTACAAGGTATAAAGCATTATATTGATTATTATAAAAATATACTAGTTTTACTTAGCAAAGCAATATATTCATTAAATTTGTACTTGTATTAGCTGATATTCACTCTCAAGCTAAAATTCAGCTTTCGACCAAACGTAAAAAGGCTTTCAAACGATTTTTGTACCACTAATTCATTTTTAAACGAACCAGATGCTTTGAGGTATGCTCAGTGTAAAGTTGTTTTAACGCAAAGCTTTCTATGATCTCCATAAGACAGGTGCAACTTTGTTTTATTGATATCATGTGTTCACTGCTAAATAAACTGTTTATTAGATTAAAAACCACAAGACATTTAAAGCAGACAGTATTTTATAAAATGTAAAAACCTTTAATTCCGATTCAATTCTAAAATGAAAATTCATTTTTCTCCTATTTTACTAAATGCACTTAAAGCCTGGTTATAAGCTATATACGTTTTACAGATATTTCAAGTTTTAGTTCTAACCCTGATTAAGAAGTAAAATAAAAAGAAATAAATGTAACTATAGGCTAAGTTAACTTTGTATTTATGTGTTAATAATATAAAATTAAAGTGGTGAACTTTTAATTAAAGAGAAATAAGAACAATTATTGATAGGATGGGTTAGCACTTGGCTTTAAATTTATCATAGGATTATCACAGTTGCCTGGATTGTTATAATTTTTAAATGTATATTTTTAGAACACTTAGAATAATAATTACAATTAGTTTGTGTGGTGAATTATGTGTGCAAGAGTTTATAACATTAAATTTTAAAACAATTTTTTATTCATAGAAGTAATTTAAAGTAATAAATACTCTGGGTATTTACTTGACTTGTATCACTAGTTAAAAATCAAAGTGTTTTTTAATGTTGTTAGTAAGCATCCACCTCGACACATTTCTCCAATAAATGTGAGTTTTGGTTGGGAGTTAATTGTATAATTTTTGTGCATCACCAGTAATTGTTTTCAAGTATTTAGAATTTTGACAAGATTTTAATTGATTTACTATATCTAAAAATCTTTAGCTTGTAAACGACTATATTAAGCCTTATAGAAAATAAGATTTCCCAACATAACTACTTGGTATGGTATGGCATGGCAACTTTCCTGCATGCAGTCTTATTAAGAGTCTTTTTAATTTTAAGCCACCTTACCCTAGTACTGATAGATATAAACAAGAGCTAAATTAATCATTAAAGAGTGAATTATAAATTTTTAATATTTTTTTAACTGTTAATTGCTTTTTTTCTAATTGTTTTTTTAATTGCAGTTTGCTGGTCTAGACTTTAACGACTCACCTCGTGGTGTGAGTTCATCCAACAACGCTCGTAAGTAGCTTTTTGTATTTAACAATTTCTGTGGAAAATCTAAAGGTGCTGCTGTGTGAAAAGTTATCCCCCCCCCTGGTTAATCAGCCTTTATTCATCCTGGGGTTGTTTCAATTTTTGGCATTCAAATTTTCAATGGCAATACCCAATTAACATTTCTATTACATAAAAATTTTAATTTTTGAATCTTAGTTTTTGTTGTCAGAAGACCGCTACTTGTAGATGTATTTAAAACTGGATTCCTTCGAAGTTCGTCACTTCTTTTGCCACTGGGGGAAAACTCGGGTGATCCTCTCTCTGGCGATTCGGAAATCACAATCAAACACCTTAAAACGACCGAATACATTAACTTTCTTTGAAATTGGGATAACTACACAGAATCTAAAATCTGTTCTGAAATCTCCAACTATTCTTAAATCGAATAACTCTGATGATATATTTAAAGTTTGCATTTTCGGGAAACTCCAGCAACTTTTTTTTTTAATGTGAGGTTTCCAGTAATATAAATTAAAATAAAAAATTACCACTTCCGCCGTTAGATTTAAGAAAATAAAATAAATTAGTTCAAAGCCGTTCAGTATTCGTTTTTCAAATAAAGACATTATAAAGAAAAGTTTCAATGGGAAAACTCCAAAATATAGAATTATGCATAATTTTACACTGCCCGAAAAATCAACAGTTGAGTGCGGCCATAATAGAAAAGAAATAGTTTTTAAAAATTGGAATAAAAAAATATTATTGAAAACGGTACTAAAAAAACAATAACAAAATTTTATTATTTCATGAAAGTTTCACTAGAATTTATAAAATTTGAAAGAATTGTATAAAATTTATTTTTCCACATACTTATTTGTTTTAAAAAAAATATTACCCTTTACAAAAGAAATCCTAGATAAAACCCTGGTATTATACATTCTTTTGAACATTTACTGGACAGTAAGCCCCCAAACCCTTAACAAACAGTATAATTTTGAACTTCTGTGGGAGGGAAAGCCAGATACAAATTTGTTTGGAAATTCTGCAACTAGGATTTAAATCTATTTATAACTGCATACTTGCCAACATGTACGGTTTGGCCGTACAATATACGGATTTTCAGTGTATTGTAAGATTGTACGGACAATGAAGAAATTGTACGTTTTTTTTTAATTTTAAAAATAACATATTTTTTTTCGACGTAGAGGATCCGATCCGTTAGTGGATCCGTTCGTATGAACCCGTTCACTCTGGACCGACCCATTACTCGCGCCCTCGGAATGAGTTTGTACTTTCTTTCGACGTAGCGGATCCGAACCATTGTTTCCTTTGTGGATCCGTTCATTTGGACCCGTTCACTCTGGACCGACTCATGCGGTAGCGCACTTGGATTGAGTTTGTTATTGTTTCATTTGTAAACATACTGTAAAAATGGTAGACGTTAGAGTGAATTCCGCGTTTGTTTATATTATCGTAATATTTTAAAGATTTCCGCGTCAGGAAGTCAGAAAACTAAACATTATGATCAAGTTTTTTTGGATTCTTACACAAAACAATTCCCATGTATCGGAAGTTCTCGGAAAGGACACAATTTGGCTGTTTGTGCTTGTGATGTTAAAATTGCTCAGGGTGGATGAAGTGACATTAAAAATCACATCAACTTTAAGAAACAAGCTGATTTTACTAAAAGTGTTGAAAAAACATCTAAAATTGGATTTTTTTAGTTCTGGTGAAAACGATAGGTTATGCTGTCTATATTGACAATACCGCATAGTAATGCAGAGTTTGAGGTGATCGGATCTTTAGTAGTGTTAAAAAAAACATGGACTAAGTTCCGTAACTTATTGTCACATGAAAAATTAAGACATTTTAATTACCAAAAGCATACAAAAAGGGTTTTGTTTTGAATAGAAGTTTGACAAAGAATGAACTCTAATAAAACGGATTTTAAAAATTAATATATATAGGTACAAATCGGGGATTGGAAAGTTACTTTTAAAAAGTAACTCTGTTACAGTTACTTTTTTAAATTTCAAGTTATAAGAAAAATTGAAGCCATCATACCATTTTTCAAAGAAAAACCACGATTAACGAAACATAAGCACAAACAAAATGCTGAAATTATAATAATAAACATTTTATTTATTTAATTTCAATCCTGTACGCTAATAATCAGCCGACAACGAGTCCTTCAGCAAACTCTCGGGCGGGTACTGACAGAAATAGGTGTGAACTTGCCCTCTCCCCCCCCTCCCCTTCTTCAAGGGGAGATACTTTGTTGTTGGTCATTGTTGTAGAAGCCATTCAGGCAACACTTAGGGCTACGGCAACACTGGTCAGCGTGATTTATTTCAATACCCTTCTTTTCGGTAGATGCATGTAATTACGGGTCTTATAATGTGATACTTGGAAAGGTAAACAGACAAGGAGAAACATTTGAAGCGCTTAGTGGAAGAACGTGCTAAGTGACATTTTTGAAAAAATAAAGATTTTTGTGTCAATGAACATATTACTAACTTCTTTAACGATAGCAAGTTTCCCCTTTTTTGAAAACTTTAAGTAGAGTATTTTTTTTTACCGTTTGAAAGTACCGTTTTCAACAGATATGAGTGCAAACTAAAAACTTTAAAGCTCATATTCTTGTTTTCATCTTTTTGTCACTTGGCACGTTCTTCCACTAAGCTCTTCATTTGTACTTTATCAATTCTTGCTGAAAGCTGCCTTTACGCCTTTAGCAAGCAAAGTGGACAATGCTATTTTGCCTTTTCCTTCCCAAGAAAAGCTCGTATTTTGGGAATGCGAATGTTCCCTTCTCTCTCTTAAAGGAGTGGAATTCAAAATAAGCATCAGACAGCCTTCGGAAAGTAACGAAAAAGTAACGAAATTTCCCTTACTTCGTTACCGCAAAAAGTAACTAAGTTACAGTTACTTTCTGAAAAATATAACCGGCGTTACTCGACGTTATCTAAAAAAAGTAACTGTTACAAGTAACGAGTTACTCCGATCCTTGGTACAAATGAGTTTTTGTAAATTTTGTGAAATATATGTTATGCTCATGTAATATTTATATAAATTATTCTTTTAAGTGATTTTATTTCTAACCATTTATCAAAGTTTAGAAAATGTATGTTTTACAAAAAATAGCTGAAATATCATGCTAAAATTGTAATAAAATATGTTATAAATATCAAATGTTCTGGTTCAAAGGGGAGATGCCATCGCGACTCCGCGAGGGGCATCGCTCCTTCGAACCCCCTAATTGAAATTGTAAGGTTTTCAAAATCTCAATGTTGGCAAGTATGTAACTGTTTAATAAAAGTTACAATGATTTCTTTTAATGATTCGTACTGACTTGCAACTACACATTAATAATAAAAGTTTATTTTTACAAATAATACTTTTTATTATATTGACACACATTTAAAATTTGTAATGATTAAAAAAGAACAATTAAATTTCCTTTAATGAAAAAAATATCCACTGGTTGATGACTATTTTCCTAGAGCAAAAATTACTTCCTCTAATGCCTTTTACCATACTGCCATACACATGATGACAACAAATTAAAGATTTAATTTATAACCCAAAAATACTTCATATAATTCCTAGTTAAGTCCGCATATTCAATCAAACTTATGAATGTATTTTATACTTGGCGTTTCAAACAAGTTTTCATTTTCACAAACCTCAGTTTTTGAATTTATTCATTTACGGTCTTTTTTCTTATAGCTGCAGTAATGCTAATCTCCCATTCATCAAAAGCATTCGGTAGATCCAAGAGCGTTCAACTGCTGGGTTGAATCTCTTGTCAGTTTTTGCCCTTTTATGCGCTACAAGTTAAACTGTATTTATACGCGTATTTCTGTGTGTGATGCAGTTTAAAAATAATTGCAATCTACTTGTTTTGAAAGTTGATATTTTTAATCGTATTAAATGAGGCAATTATGTTTATTTTTGGGTGCGGCCCATGCAAGTAATAACTTATTTTTTTAATTAACTGAATTTCTTCTATTAACTAATTTCTTTTTTTTAAATTAAAAAGTTGAAAAGCTGGTGGAGATTTCCTTACCTCTGTCAGTACACACCTTCCAAATTTCGTTTCAACGTTTTTCTCTTTTGTTCTATTTTTTTTTTCGTTTCTAAAAAATATATTAAATAATAAGCATTAAATAGCAGCATTAGATACAGGATTTTTAATTTACTTGAAAGAACCTTGTCAGTTTATGGTTTTATGTTTATAATTTAAAAAAAATTATGTGTCTGTAATGTTGAAATGAAAGGTATCTAGTAAGTTTTAATTATAATCATTATCATTTAGAACTTTTAAGTTAATAATTAGGTAGAACAAAAAAGTGATTGTGTTGTACTTAAACAACCTTTTGATTCAAACCATAATACAATAACTATAATAGCATTTAATTTAAATATTGAAGCTATAAAGCAACGCTATCACAATGAATATGTGTGTAATAAATCTAAATATCAGCAAACATTCTAAAAAAGAAATTTCATCTTAGCAAAATTATTAAAAATTATGTCTTTTAAATGCAACACACATTACATCCAAGAATAAGATCTAAGTCTGCATCTGAATTGTGTTTCAGTTTCGATTTAAAAATAACGCCAAGCCGCCAAAGCGATTTCTGAGGAAATTTTAATTTAAAAGTAATTAAAAGCCTAAAATGCAACATTCGAAAAACATTCCATTGATATTAAACAAATATGTATTTTCATTTTTCACAAACAATTTATATAAGATAAAATCGTCGTATATCACAGAATATATGTATTTGAATGTTATTTTAAAAACCACAATCAGCAATATATTTTTGATTTGGTTTATAAATGTATTTATATTTCAATAACGAAAGTTTATGAATATCTTACCAATGATAAATGTGCAGTCGAGTATAGAATGGAGTCTTAGTTTTTCTTTTTGGAAAACTCGAGTCACGTGACTTATGTGAGGATCACGTTATGAATTTTTTCTTTCTCTTGTTTACTTATTATTCATTTATGGCGGCTGTTGTAGGATACTTTCGAATTTTTAAGGTCGTTTTTTCAATGTTTCCTTCATTCACAAGGCCGTGTTTGTTTACCTAGCTCGCTTTTAATCCTATACACAACTTTAATCCTGTACACAACTTTACTCAACAAATTATGGATGAATTTTTTTTAAAGTTGGGATTTCGCCTAAGCTCCTTGTCCGCAGTGCTTTTTAAAAACCCTCTGGGTTATTACTATTGCTACTCCGTAAAAAAATCTTGTTTATTATTTATTTAGTGTACGGGGGATAGTTTTTTATGTGAAACTCGTTTAACATTACGGCCGCTATACTCATTTTACGTCACTGAAATTAACATATATAGCGATAGCTTATTTATATCACTTTTTTTGAAGCAGTGGTCTGATCGTGACGAACGCTACGATTATGGTGCTTACGAAAACCAGGCTTAACCCATTAACGGCAACTTTGTGAATACCATTAACATCTTCATTTCCAAATAAACGTTTTGCCCTACCTTAATTGTTCAGGACTATGGTATTCATGTGTTTTATTTTCACGTGGCAAATTTTCTTGCCAACCGTCGTGAATGGGTTGGCCAACTAAAAATGCTTACAAAAAAAATAACAAACTAAGTATTTTGTGACGTAAATTTGAAATATGAGCTCAAATGGGGTGTTGCTATTGAAAATTTTGAAGTTGGTTATTTTTAATATGAAGACGGGCTCTTGTACTTAGATTGCGCATCAACAAAAACAGAAAGGTCCGATTCTCTAGGTTGAATAACGATCGAAATAATCACTGGTAACTTCTTTTTGCACAGCTGTATTTAGGTTTTGTACTAATTTTTAGCTCTTTGAAATTGTTTGCAGTGTTTTTTTGGTCTAATTGCCCGTTTTTTTAGAGCGATACGTTCCACCTCATCTTCGTAATCGTCAGAACAACTTTCAAAATAGTGAAGAGACTTCACAATTTAAAGAATCAAGACAAGAAAGTGACAGGTCTGATCAAGGAAGGCGTGAACCTGAAAATAACAAAGGCAGTGGTCGGGATCTTGATAGAGACAATTATAAAGGTAAAATAGTTATTTAGCATATAAATTTATTTTTTCTTGAAATTACCCGTCACTTCTCTGTATGCCTATTTAGAAATGGGTGCTACAAGTAATGAATTAATTGGAAATTTCTATTATTGAAACCTGATATATATATATATATATAGTTTAAATCGTTTCTCTTTTTTCTAAAAACAATTTTCTCTTATTTTCATAACAGGTCGGGGGGACTTTTCGAACTTTGGAAACCGTGGTGGCCGAAAGTCTGGACCAGAATATTCTGCTGGCACTCAACGAAAGGTTGATGTGTAAGTATTCATGCAAAATTATATCTTTTTATAGCTGCAAAAAAACTCATAAATTTGAATAAAACTTTTGTATCCTATTTGATATGATTGATGTCTAATTGTAGCGAGCGAGTGGGAAATTGGCGTGACCCATCATCTGTAAAAGATAGTTGGGAAGATAAGCCCAGAGATGAACATCGAGGTGGTCCTCGAAACAACTCTTTTGATCGCAGGAGTAACAATAGAAGAAGTGATAGGGATGATGAAGATTGGAGCAGACCTCTTCCTCGAGATGAGCGAACTGAAAGGTGCATTTATTTTAACTATTTGTTGTCTTCTAAAGAAACTTATGTAAAATAAAAGTATCTGCACATACAATCATTGAATCTATCTGCAATCTTGTAACAAAAAATACCATGTTAAGAAAACAATATAAATTAATCCCAGGTGGCCTTTTTTTAAAAATTTTGTTTAAAAGTTCTTTTCATGTATAAATACTGAATTTTGAGCCATTAAAAAGTTTTAAAAGTATTTCATTCTAGTTTTTTAAAAACAGTCCTGCACAAAAGTTTAGACACAGAAGCAATACATGAAAATATCGATAGTATTCATTAATTCCCACTAAATTCTTTTTATAATATATATTTAAACTCATAAGAAAAAAGAGTAACAAAAAGAAATTCAGAAAAAATTAAATAAAATTGTCTAACATCAGTAAGTCAAAATTTTGCAAAATTGCCATGCCTCAAAAGTATAGACACAAATGTAATGTTTATGCAAATTCTTGAGCGGAAGTGACTGTGTTATCAAAAGGGGAGTGTCTCAAAGCTGCTATAAAGGGATTGGAATATTTTTTACTGTTTATAATGATGCCTAAGTCAAAGCAATTTTCATTTGCCGAGATTATAAGAATTTAGAAATTAAAAAGCCGAGGTAAATCAGTTTCTGATATTTCACTTGAACTAAACCGATACAAAAGATGTATTTATATAGTTTTAGGCACGTGGTGATGTATACCAGGCAAAAACAAGGTCTGGAAGAACCAGGGCGACCAGCAAACGAGATGAAAGGCAAATTAGGAAACTTGCTTCAAACAGACATTGCTCTGCAAACCATATTAAAACTGATATTGCCAACAAGGTTTCCCGAGAAACTATACGTAGAAGAATTGTGGCATGTGGATTTAAAACAAAATCTAAACTTAAACGTAAGCTGCGGTTGCAGTCTCATCACAAAGACGCAAGACTAAATGGGCTCAGAAGCACCCGTCATATAGGGATAAATGGCTAGAGGTATCATCAAAAAAATCTTCAGTTATGAAAAAAAAATGGAACCTGGATGGCTCCGACAGGTTTTCTTACTACTGGCATGATCTTCGTAAAGGTCATGTGACTTAGTTTAGCCGAAGTCAAGGCGGAGGGTCAGTGATGGTTTGGGGAGGATTTACTGTAAACGACCAGACTTCCTCAGTGTTTACAAAGGGGAAGCAAAATTCTGAAAAATACCAGGAATACCTCGAGAGTAATTTGTAAATGTTGGGGGAGTTTTTATGTAGGCCTAACTGGAAATTTCAACAAGACAACGCTTCTATCCACACATCCAGCTCAATGAAAGATTGGTTTCGAGCCAAAAAAATCACGGTTCTCGATTGGCTTACATATGGCCCCAACTATTATTCTATAGAAATTGTATGGGGAATTCTTACAAAAGTTGTATATGCCAATGGAAAGCAGTATACCAAAGTTTCTAAACTTAAAGAAGTTATTGAAGCAGCGTGGTACGATATCAAGCCTGCAACCCTGAAAAAGCTTTGTGCTTTATATGAAAAAACGTGTTTTGGAATTGATAAAAAACGAGGAAGCTTTATCAACTATTAAAACTTTTCATGTGTTTCCAAAAATTAAAAAAAAATTATTTGTGCCTAAACTTATGTGCAACGGATTTTTGTCATTTTTTCTATCTTTGCGGCTACTTCGCCATATATTTCTTTTTTCATTTTCTAAATTTATATTTTTGAATATAGATGTGCATATGTTTAAGTGTAATAAATAATAATTCTCCTCTTTAAATAATAATTTGTAAAACCTCATATTTGTGTTGTGTCTAAACTTTTGTGCAGGACTGTATCTGAGCGCAATCTTGAAAGGTGGTATTTTCAGTTTTAGTACATGACTTGTGAGTTTAAGACAGTCGGAATCGGATTATAGACGATCGTTGGTGTTACCTGAAATGTTTTAGCATTGCCAGAAATACATGTATTTTTAGAATTGCCAGAGTTTTGTGCTTTTAGAACCGTTGGAGTTTCTTCCAATATTAAAATCTTTAGTTCCCGATTACAGAATCGCTGAAGATTTCCTATTTCAGAACAGTTGGAGATTCTAAATTTCAAAATCACCAGAATCCCGAAATAAAAAAATTCGAAATTTCTCTGTTTTAGGATCGCCATTATTTCCCGATTTAAGAATAGCCAGGAATTAAATTCCTTATTTCAGAATCGATGCATTCCATATTCAAAATGGCCGGAATTTGCTGATTTAAGACTTGGTCCGATTGAGCTTTTCCGCAAAAACAAGTAAAACTAAAAAATATGAACACACGCCGTGCGACTATATTATACATTTCTGGAAATAAAAAAATGGGTATATTTTTGGTAAAATGTATTTGCACTAACTTTCAGTATTGTGTTTCTAGGCAACTGTTTTCACAAGGTCATACAGGAATCAATTTTGAAAAGTATGAAGACATTCCAGTTGAAGCAAGTGGAGAAGAATGTCCACCACATATAAACTCAGTAAGGAATATTAGAATCTACACTAGGTTCATAAAGTTTTTAAAAAAATAATAAAAGGCATGATTCATATACTCATTAAAAACCTTGGAAGGTGCTTGAATAAAAAAAAGTTAATTTTCTTACGTGTTTTAAAATGTTTTACAAAAAAGTCAGCACTATTTATTCCAAAATCCCCTGATTAGTATATAAAAAAAATTGAACGCGTGGTTGACACCTGATGTCTGAGGTGTTTTCAAATGCTGTTTTGATTGATGTGAATCGTAAAAGTAATACATGAAAAACCAACTATTCCATCTATTTTTTTTACCTTTATGTATTATTAATTGCACAGATAACCTAAAAATAAGCAACAGCAAATAATTAAAATTAAATCTTAATGTGTACTTAAACTTTTATGCAATGAATTGCCAACTTTGTCCCCCTAAATTATGGTATAAAACTAAGAGGAATTGTTCCTGGCCTTTACCATCCCGAATAAAAAATATCCGAGCCGTCGCCACTAGTGCACGTCGTTGAGTAACAAGAACAGTTTTGCTAACAATTTACAGGCATGAGAATTTTCCGCTTTTTGGCGGAATTCCGCTTTTTCCAGATTTCTGGTCATTGCCGATTTTTTGACGTTTTCCGCTTTTTTTTTTCAAGTTTTTGTTTTTTGTTCCAAAATGGAAATTGGATCGTAAAATTATTTTGCTGGTTATATCGCTGTACTCCAACAAGTGCGAAAATACTTGTTGAATGCCGCTCATTGTCACGATCGATGTCTGCAATCTAGTCAAATCCGTACATTTATTAGTACGCTCTCAACTAGGGCTAGACCGATGCAACAAAAAAAGCCATCAGCTTCGTCATATGCTACCGATGTAAGCCGATGTTTTTTTATAGGAAAAATAACAAAACTTTCTAACCTATTATTATTAGAATTTAGTAATAGTTCAAGACGGATTGTTCAACCAAACTTCAACACATCGTAATATTTGCTAGTTCGCGGTGAAATCGCAGAACATTTTGTCACGGTTCGTACACTCCTTGAAAAGTGCTTGAATAAAAAAAATATTTACAAATTCTTAAAAATGATTGAGAAAAAAAATCCATTCTATTTATTGCAAAATCGGATCACATCAAAAATTTTCTGAACGCAATTTCCGAAGCTAGTGATTAACTATACGTCATCTTTAACCCACTTTATGTGATACCATCGTATTTTCTAACTCGTATTTCTAAACATAGTCTTTAATAAATGCTGCATAATCCGAGAAATTTCGGACAAGATAGCGTCCTAAAAAAGGGGTTCGGCCCATACAGAAGACACATTTTTCACAGCATTAACACAACCGAAAAAAAATCCTCCATTTTCAGCCTATATTAATGAAAACTAAACTTAAATTTCATTAAAAAGCAAGTTTAAATTATAGATTTTAACAATAAAGGTAAAAAATATATTTAAATTTTGAAGATGAATTAGGATTAGATTTCACTAAGGTGTCTTCAAATATAAACCAAGGGCCAATGCATACCTCTGTTAGAAGAGTACTATTTTCACCTGATCAAAAATTTGCAGGACAATAATGCCTCTTGATTTACTTATTTTGCTGCCTAGTAATTTTCACACATCCACCGATGCTGCTGCATCGCCTTATAATGATTGGCAATTTCCTGGCTCTGCGTGATCAGAAGTGTCTCGTAAGTTCTATAGCTCTAGTTCAGGCCAAGTAGGATCAACCAGATTCTCCTAATCGATTGCCCTTGACTTTGGGTCGGCAAGAACAGCTTGAATGTTAAGATTTTTTTAAAAACTTTTTTTTCTTTTTAGTGTGATTCACACTTCAGCCTATACTCTGTTTTCTAATTTTAGATGTGTTTTAGTTTTTAAAAATGGAGTCGGTTTATACACGAATATCGACGGTATTTTATATATTCAGCTTTTATGCTGTTAGTAATTTCTAGTTCTTCAATTTTTCTAATAAGTCTTAGAACAGTACTTAAAAAGTGCTAAAATGTTTTTTTCCTAAAAAGCGCATGAACCATGTAATTGCTTTAAAGAGAGAACATAATATATATTTTTTTAATTTTGTATGTGAACTACAGATATTATATTGCAATATTGCCTGTTTGTTTTGTGTTTTTGTAGAAAAACAGGATTCATAAACAATGTGTAAGATTTTTTTTAAATGTAAACCTTGTTTTCAAATCTAGTTATTCTATATAATTATCATAACTTTATATGATACCTGCTGATAATTTTTTTATTTGTGACTTACCCTAAAGAAATAATTAAATCCCTTAAAGTAATAATTACCGTACGTCCGTACCTCTCTCTCCCCCCCTATTTAATATTTAAAGTACATCTGTCCCAACACGCTTTTTCAGCTTTTTTCATATTTTTGTGTTCTCATGCCTGATATTATTACATTCATTTTAGATGGTTATTTATTTGAATATTTGATGGTTTGTTTTATTATCCGAACATGCGTAATTATTATAAGGATCTTTGTTGTGTATAACATCGTATGCAATTTTTAAAGTAAACCCACAATTGATGAGCTTAGTGGAGAACGTGTTAAGTAACAAGAAGGTGAAGACGAGAAAATGAGCTCTAGTTTGCAGGGCAATTCCACAAAAATGTCAACTTCGATAAAATAAAATTGTAATTTTTACAAATTTAAGTTTAAAAATATATTCCAAGTTTTCAAATTATAGTTTAAGAAAGCAGGCGATAAAGGACACATTTCCCGAAAATGAAGATCGATGCCTAGTGGACAAAAAATATTTGTTGGCTCTTCAAATTCAGCCAGTATTTCAACTACTAGTTGGAAATTGTCCTTGATACGTGTTTGAAAAACCTTTCACATGTGAATAAATGTATATAATGTAATATTCAATATCTTATGAGTATTCTAGATCATAAAAAAATTAAATTTATTACTTTATACACTTTTAATTTAATATATGTTTATGAAACTTTTAGTCATTCCGTCGCATCAAATGACAGTTAATAACTTAAACCATGTTACAGGTAGGTAGTTCTAAATTATAATTTTACATAGCTTATATATCATATTTAAGATATGCATTAGTTTAAAAACTCAATGTATTGTTAATTCATCACAGAAGTTTCTATTTTTAAGTACCAGGATGCAGTCGGGGTTGCAAAAATGTCATTCCGTCACACAAAAAGAAGTTAGTTAAAATTGAAATAATAAATTACTTTTAAAAAATTTCAACTTTTTTTTATTATCTTTTAATCATTTACAGTAATATATAAACTGAAAAATCAAATTTTCCTTTTAAAATAGCTTCGTGTTAATTGTTTTACTTCAATTCTACAATTTAAAATGTCATTCCATCACATATGGAATGACATCACACATGCCCTGCTCTCAGATCTGTTGAAAACGGTACTTGTGCAAACTGTAAAAAATATGCTGAACTTAAAAAGTTCATGAAAAAGAAACTTTTATCGTTAAAAAAGTTGGCCGTTTTTTTTTCTTTCTGAAATCTCGATAATCAGCAAAACTTCAGATAATTGGAGTTCTACTGTAGTGTAAAACTTCCTAATTAATTTAAGAATCTTAAAATTTTCTTATTTAATGCACTAAAATAAAATTTAAAAATAACGTACATTTTATTTAGAAATTGATGTACATGTTTGTTAGTAGCACATTTTTTTTCTGGAATACGTCGATATTTTTGAATAATAATCAAACCTAAATACTTATTCAATAACAAGAATAGCAGGTATATAAAACAATTATAATAAAGAAATTAAAAAGAAAATTTAAGATTTTTATTTAAATTAAAGTTCTAAATTACGATTTTCTACAGGGCCGCGATATACGCGAGGCGATATACGCTGGCCGATATTTGAAGATATCTTAGTGCAATACATATAATCTTAATTCATCTTCAAATTTTAATTATATTTTTTTTATCTTTATTATTAAAATTTATTAACTTGTTCTACATTGAAATTTAAGTTTAGTTTTTATTGATATAGACCGAGAATGGAGGAAACTATTTTTTCGGTGGGGCTTTAACGTTGTGTAAATTTTGAGGCGTCCGTCGTGTAAAAGCCAACCCTTTTTTACAAGGCGCTATTTTTTTGTGATAAATTTCTCGACCGAGATATACGAGTATGAGTTTATTTATTGACTATGTAAAACGAACGGCTGATTAAGGAATTTTGTAATTCATTGTTAAAATCGAAATCAATTGAATATTTTCTATCAAAATTTCCCCACATTGATAAAGTTTTCATACGATCTAGGATCTCCGGATCAGGAGTATTCTGCCCCCGTGTGATTGTCTATTTTTTTCTTTTGTATGATATTTAGAGGTTTTCCCGATTATGGGATGAGTTTTTCTGTATTTGGATCGTCAGATATTAGGATCAACAGAGTTTTCGGATATTAGGATCGTCAGAGTTTCCGGATACAGTTAGAACCTTTAATCCGGTCATCGCGGGACTTGAGCCTTTCCGGATTAAGGAATTTTCCGGATTAGGGGTTAACTAACCAGTATTTCCATAATTCTGAAAATTAGAATGAGTTTAGGGGAACCGCGTGTCTGCGAATCACGTTACAAAACCCTAGCATATAAACATCCAGGCATAGAAATATAGTAGTGCAAAGGAAGAGAAAATTCGGACAAAAAAAACGCCTAAAAAATTGTAGCCAGCTCTTAAACTCAGGGTCCTCAAATGTTTCACAACATAACACCCCTGAAAAAACTGTTTCCTCCATTATCGGTCTATATTAATGAAAACTAAGCTTAAATTTCAATAAACTAGCTTAAATAATAAATTCTAACAATAAAGTTTAAAAATTTAATTAAAAGTTTAATTATAATTAGACTATACTAAGATGGTTTCGAAAATCGGTTACCGGCCAGTGCAATCCAACAATGCTTCCTGATTTACTTATATTGCTGCCTAGTAATTTTCACGAAATCTACCGATGGGGTCGCAATGCCTCATAATGATTGACAGTTTTTGCCTCTGCTTGATCGGAAGAGCGTCTTCTTACTTATGTAGCTCCGGTTCACGCCAATCGGACCAACCAGAATAATTTCTTTTGATCTAGTGTTCGTGACCTTGTGATCACAAGTACAGCTTGATTGTTTAAATATTATTTTTGTTTACGTTTGAAACTTTTCTCCCTAGTATTTCTACTTTGATCTATTCTGGGGTTTCTGATTTTAGAAGGTTTAAGTTGAAAAAAAAACAGAGTATCGGAAATTTTTTGGACTATCGTCGAAATTTAAAAGTGTCCGGATTATAGGTGCCCAGATTAGCGGTTTCCGGTTTTGTAATTTTTTATGGGTCGCGGGAGTTTTTTTTTTTGAATAAAAGATAGCTGTAGTTTTTTTGAATGATGTAGGATCACTTTAGTTACCGATAGTAACCTATTGAAATTTATTGGAAATTAGGGGTATTTCAGGTCTTCTGGTAGGGCAGCAAGCCCTATTGGATCGCTGGAGTTATATCGCATTTGGTCCGATCCTCGGATATCGGTTAAATAAAGCTAATAAATCTTATATATTGTGCTTTTATGCATAATTTTTTATCATTTTTAAAATAATTGGCTCATTGCCCATCATTTTATCCATATATTTACTTCACGAAAATATATATAACGACTTGAAAATATTCCTGTAAATCCCTATATTTTCTTTAAAAATTCCTATATTTCCTATTATATTTTTGATAAAAGTCATTGCGAGGCCTGCAAGTGTTTATTGAAAAAATTTTAGTTTGACATTGAAAAAAACTCGCTGAATAGAAATATAATTATCCAAAAAATCATTCAGGTTTTTTAAGAATCACAACAGTACTATCAACATCTAAATAATTTTTCGGAGAGCTTCTAGCCATAGAGTCCAATATAAGAGCTTATAAAAAAAAGTGCAATTTTAGAAATGTTTTCTTCTCCGCAACTCACCTCGCCGACCCATGGAGGAATGCCTCCATGCGCTGACCTCGCCATTTCGGGAGAAAGGAACCCCCTCCCCCTCTATGCTTGAACCGCGGTTGAAGAACCAAGAGAGAAAACGGTTTCCGGGCGCCTATACTCGCCAAGCACACCTCAATACAGACAAGTTCCCTGCCGATGAGTGGGTTTTCTCCCGTAGATGAGGATAGATGATTGGCACGAAAAACAAGCCGTCAAAAAGTAGCCAAGCAACGCTAAAATCGCCAAGAGCGTTTGTATTGGTTTTGAATCGTAAGTAGTTTTTTGACGCACCAACATAGTATATCCACATCAGCAATAAACCTAATTAACACGAATCCTTAATACAGATTCTCAATAGGACATATCGTGCTTAGCCCCGAAAAAGGCTATGTGGATAAAACGAGTTTTAATGAAAATAGAAAGAAAGCGGCGATTACTTTTAACTGAAGTAAAAGCTGATATTGTAACCCTTGTATTTCTAAAGTCTAACTGAAAAACATGTAATGGTAGTTGAATATTACGGAGAAATATTAATTGAATTTAAAATAAAACTAATACCACTATTTTCTCGAACTACCACTATTTACTAAATCAAAGTAATCTTCAGTCTTGAACTTGTTTATCCATAATTAGGGGAGAGAGAAGCATATAATAACACTTATTTTAGTATTTTTAATCCATGTGTCCTCCCACCTGTAAAATACTCCGTGTACGTGTTGTAAAAAGAACGAGTTGGTTTGTTACAGAATCTGTCACTTAAACCGCTTCCACACAACATTTGTGCTCGACAGGAAACACTATTTATACACCACAGAAAGAAATTCGCCAAACAGCGCCTTTGTAGCTAGTTGTAATTCCAAAATTAACTAATTTCTTCAATCTTCTTTTGCATATTTAATAATTAATCTTTATCGTTTGCTATTTTTTTTTTTTTTGAAGTTTGAAGAATAATATGTTTTTTTAATAAATATCTTTTAGTAGCCACCAGTTTACAGTTCGAAAAATAAATTAATAAAATTGATGCGTTAAAAATAAAAGCGAAACTTTGCATATTCTTTATGCAAAGTTTGAATTCTTTATGCATCTTTTTTCATACATATACGAGGGCTGTTTTTTTTTCAACCTCCGATGGGCTGTAGCAAAAAGACAGGTCAAGATACAGAAAAGATTTTTTTACCAAAAGTAAAGTACAATACTGCTTTATTCTCCATATAATCACCTTGACGATTAAAGCATTTGTCATATCTGTAAACAAGCTTTGAAATACCCTCTTCATAAAATGTAGCCGCCAATGATTTGAAGGGAGTTGTGACGGTTTCTTTGAGCCTAACGTCAACTTGGAAGCGCTACAATCCAAGCCATTATGCTTATCAATAATTCACTTATGGTAAACCTTCGAGTTTCCCTAAACACTTGGTCAACTCGCTGAACAATACTGATGTTCATGAAGAAGGGGACCAAGGAAGCAAGTCTGTCGCTACAGACGGTATTGTTCAACGACTAGACCAAGTGTTTAGGGAATCTCAAAGGTTTACCATAAGTGAATTATAGACTAGTAGTGGCTTGAAGGACAGAAAAAAATTGACGTAAAGCTTTCAAATTTACTTTTTTAAACGAAACCATCACAACTCCCTACCAATCATTGGCGGCTACATTTTATGAAGAGGGTATTTCAAAGCTTGTTTACAGCTATAACAAATGCCTTAATAGCCAAGATGATTATATGGAGAAATAAGCAGTATTGTACTTTACTTTTGGTAAAAAAATCTTTTTTGTATCTTGACCCGTCTTTTTGCTACAGCCCATCGGAGGTTGAAAAAAAAACAGCCCTCGTATAATGAACCATCAAAAGAACTCTAGTGTGATATTACAACAATCCAAACTGAATTATATATTACATAAATAAATGTTCTTTCAAAAGTTTTTATATTTATTGTAAATAAAGTTTCTCGTACGTTTAACGAAATGGCAACAGTGAAAATATTGAATAAATAAATTTGGCTAGTTTCATTTAAATTTTATTTCGAAAATTCAATAATTATTACTTATCATTTGCAAAAATTAATCTATATTTTAAAGAATAAATATGTAATATTCCTCGCTTTTAAATAGAATTAAAACATTTCATATCAACGTACAAAGAATCTCGTAGTGAAATATCTTTGACGTCATTTCAAACTGATCGATGTCGCAAAAATAAATTTACTTTAATTTATTGTCTAAAAGAATTTAATTTTCTTGAGCGATTGTTGCGATGGCAATGGTGTTTTAATTCTAATAAAAATGGCTTCCTATGCTTTTTAAATGAGCATTAAATTTTGCAGTTTTGTAAATAATTGAAGTACTTCGAATTCTTTTCTGAAGTTTTCAATGTATTATAATTTCAATGCGCTGAATTTTTTTACGTAACACACTCGTCCTTAGCATTTATAGTTTGGACTATGAAAGTGGGTGACAGACGACTGAACCATTATAATACCTTCCACTTTTTACGTTATAAACGTAGTGAGGAAGCTATAAAACACTGTAGCGGTATCAAACAAAACTAAACCTAGCAAGCCTAAATAAAAGAACAAACTTGTTCTGCGTGGAAGTATACTTGCACGAAGTACAAGTTCGTTCTTTTATTTAGGCTCGCTAACTAAACCGCAGCAGCAGAGCAGGCATATACGAAAATCCCCATATAGTGGACGAACTCGCAAATGAAATCTCATTTTGGAGTGACGTAATCATATACTTGGCGAGGTTTGAAACCATTTCGTTTGTCGATATTTAAACAGTATTTCTAAATTAACATTTGTTCGTTCGAAACAACTCTATGCAATTTTTTTTTACCCAGTTGTTTACTTATTTTATAAAAGAACTCGCCTCGCTAGGTTATTGGAATTTATTTTGTTTTCAACTAATATTTGTTTTTCTGTCAATTAGTAAAAAAAATGATAAATTTCCGAAGTAACAATAAGTAAACTTAGTATTAAATTGAATATTTTGTAGTAAAACCAAGTGTTTTGAAACATTTTTTCTTCATAAAAATATATATACTTTCATATTAAAGATTTCAAAAGCTATTTGTTTTAAAATTATACCAAATAAGTTTTGATGTAGTATTCTTAACTTAGAAGGAATACTTTAAACTTCAATGAAAAAAAAATGTGTATAGCTTCATTTAATTAGTTCTTTTAAATTAAACAATAACGTAAAATACAAAGATCTTAAAAATGAATTATTTTAATTAACTATTTAAAACCTAAACATATTCCTTTATTTCACTATTCAGGTGTCGACTCGTCACTTGACTGTCGTTCTAAAATACGACGCCCGTCGCCAATAGCCCTCGTGTAGCTCTAGTGCGACGATAATTCAAACCTAACCTAACCTTTATTTCACTCCTCAAAAAACAACTGAATTCAAATACAAAACTAACTTCCTAATTTTGAGTTCTGTATCGCTTTTGTGGGGTAGTTCAATTTCTGTTTCTTTGACCTCCCAAGCAATGTTACGTCATTCCAAAGTAGATTCTCATTGGTTCTATCTATGTGGGATTTTCTATTGCTAATGCACGTTACATTTTTCGGCGAAAAAACGATATGTCCCAGTATGCTTCACACTTTCGCTGCGGGTGATGCCTTGAGGCATCAATAATTTGAGATTTGATGCTACTTCTTTCACGTATTACTCTTACTCGGCAACAAAAAGTAACGCAGCGAAAATTTTATAGAAATCCGAAAATATGGGGGGAGGGGTGTACGGTGTTAGTACCTTTGTAATATTTAACACTTAAAAGCGCTCTTGAACGTTTATGTCCCAGTAAACAATGTTCGTTTTTCGGCATATTTTTTTGAACCATTTCGCTGTGTTTTTTTGTGTGTGTTGTTTGCCGCGTAACATGTCATCGGAGTATCATTAACTAATCCATAGTTATTGATGCCTTAATATCACCCACAGCGTAAGTGGTAGCCCCTTAAAAATCACGATGCCCTTACAGAAGGTGCTCTTTTTTATCGAAAAGAAAAATAATCACACTAAATCCGGGTTATATTTTCGTTAACACTTATCAACTCTTGTATTTTTCAGAACTAGCCCGATTCGAATATTTTTTATCATACAACTAGAAAATCGAACAAACCATATTTTTGTTATTTATTGTAATAATAAGTACCTTTTTAACCTTTAATTGCTTTGCATTTGACGCGGAACAACGGTTTTGTGCTGCTAAGTGAATAAATTAACTATCTAACTTAAATTTATTAAAAAAATAGTTGTATACATTCATGTAATCTGCTCTGTAGAGTTAAATGTATGTGGGTCATTCTCTGTAAATGAAATAATTTTTTAAATATGCAAGTTGTACATATTCAGAAAATGTTTGGCTTCGAGAAATTTAGTTTTTTCCCTATTAAAAACATTGGCTTTCATCGCCAGCTGATGGCTAATTTTTTAAACCATTGGCGATGATGCATCGGTCTAGCCCTATTATAATTAGATCACAAAAATACCCTTTTTTTAGCCTTTGGTTCCTTAAGTCCATTTTGTAGTATTTCTTTTGAAGCGTCCAGGGGAAGAACCCCTTAATTGACTAGGAATCTTCCCGTATTCAGATCTGCTTGGCGGGCATTGGCGACAGAAAATCGGTTTCTTACACCAGTTTAGACGATGACTCGCTATGGTTGCCAAAAATGCCTGATGGGGGGGGGGTATTCAGTTGATGAAGGTTTTTTCCCCCTGGTCTTTTCATCTATCATGTAGTTTTATAATTTAACCTGGTTTTTGTTTAAAAAAAATTACTAAAATAATAAAACTACAACTGTACCCAATTCTATTGATTTGTATTTTTTGAAAGCTGTGATACAAATATTGAGTTCAATTTTCCATATTTGTGTTTTTGCAGATTCGTGGATCTGTTATTAGGCCAACGGTATATATATTAAAATATAAAGCTGTAATTTAAAATGTTATTTTTACATAACTTTTTTTGCTGTTAAACACACATTAGCAGTTCATTTTAAATAGCATACAATGATTATTATTTTGCATTTTTTCTAATTGAAATATCTTAGTTTGCAGAGATACCTTTAACGGAAATCATTCGAATGAACATTGAATTAACAAGTTATACTGTACCGACACCTGTTCAGAAGTATGCAATGCCAATAATATTACAAAAGAGAGATCTTATGGCCTGTGCTCAAACAGGTAAACAATTTTATTTTCTAATAACTTATTTTAAAACCAATGCTTAAGTTTTAAAGTTAATGCTTGTTTACAATATACCAGTTGTATTTGACTTGTGCTTTAATCCAATCCATAATGAATATTGAATAAATATGTCAAAACCAGTTATTAAAAACCTAGTGGTCCCATCGTTTTTGTGTAGATTTCAAACTTTTGTGTTTAAACTAAATCTTTTTATATACACATAAGCAATGTAGCTAGTCAAAAATTATTCTTAGTGTCAGTTTTCCAATTGGAGGTTCTTGTTGCTCAGCAATTATAATCGCTAGTATTTGGCAAGGATAAAAAAAAATCTCAAATGTTTTTAATTAAAAAAGTTAATATAAATCTATAAAATTTCTTTTAAATTATCAGTAAAGAAGCTCTTATCATTGGATCAAGAAAACAATTCAACAATTGGCACTTCACATTTCGATAATAAGCAAATTAGTCATGGAAACCCAAATGTAGCATGTTCCAGATACTACAATAACGGATTATATGGGAAATCCTGCAGATCAGAAAAAAACTTTCAGTAATGTTGCGATAATTTTGGGGGAGAAACATGCCTTTTGCATGTCGAGCAGATTTTTCTTACCCTGATATTTAAGGCCAAACCAGGTTTGTGAACCTTGTGTCTCCGTGTATGGATAGCAAACCTATTCAAGCTATGTAAATCGGTAACCAGACCTGATTTTTCTGGTAAATTGGATCAATCTATATGTGGAGTGCAGCACCATATGGTATTGCCCTCTGTACTGTGCAGGCGCTCTCAGCCTGTTGCAAGACTTCGTGATAGCTTTTGAATCTGAGCCGGATTGATTCGGCGAGACTTATGGTGTCTTATTAATATTATGGTATTTAGCATCTCAGTCCTAAGGCTACATATCATTTTTAAGCTGTAGCCCATTAGATAGGTGGCCGTAAGGAAATGTTGAACTAAAACTTAATCGGTTCTGAATAAGTTGTACTGAATATAATAAAAAGCCTCTTTGCCTTAAAGGCAATCATACTCCCTGAACATGCTTTCCTGTTTGAGGTCCTATTACAAATAAAATTCAAGCATTAAAATTTTTAAGTGGTTGCCTTAACAAATGACATGCCCTTAAATAAAATAATTAATTTGTATTTTCCTTGCAGGTTCTGGCAAGACCGCTGCATTTTTGATACCAATTTTAAATCAAATTTTCGAAAGTGGTCGACCCAAGAATGTTCCAATGGTTTGTGTAATTATTTCTATAACTCAATTTTTCTTTTTGTATTGAAAATGTTTTTTAAAATTCATATTAACACTAATGTTTCTTTATTTAGCCTTCACGGCATTCATCTAGGGTAAAGCAGTACCCACTTGCCCTTGTGCTTTCACCAACTAGAGAATTAGCATGTCAAATTTATGAAGAAGCTTGCAAATTTGCCTACAGATCGAGGGTTCGTCCATGTGTTGTTTATGGTGGTGCTGACCCAGCTCAACAAATGAAAGATCTGGATCGAGGATGTCATTTGCTTGTAGCTACACCTGGGAGACTAGTAGACATGGTAGAAAGGGGGAAGATAAGCTTGGAAAGTGTCACGTAATTATCGCCCAATTCTGTTATTTTAACCTTAATGAAAATTATGCTTGCTAAGTAAATTATATTTTAACTTTAGAATGATCTGTAGAAAAAATCTGTATTAAGATTATATTATTAATGCTATTCAAATTTCTTAACTATTCAAATGCTGAACCCCATAAAAATATTAGATAAAAAAAACATTTTTGGTCAGTAGAAGTTTCCAGATAGTATAAAAATTAGTACCTTTTTGAATAGGTATCCTAAGCAATTTATTTTTATAGTACTTTTTATTTGTTCAGAAATTGCATAGCATATGGTATAACATGTGAAACAAAACAAGCAGCAAAGAAATCAAAACATTGTTAGAAAAGTTCTATAACTGAGTTAGACATTATTTCTTTTGCATAAACTATCTTGTTTTTTTTTTCATAGCTATTTGGTTTTGGATGAAGCAGATAGAATGCTTGATATGGGTTTTGAACCCCAGATAAGACGGATTGTGCTTGAAGATAAAATGCCAGGAATCGGAGAAAGGCAAACTTTGATGTTCTCTGCAACATTTCCCAAGAAAGTGCAGGTAAAAAAATCTTCAATGCAGAAATATGAGTTTATGTATCGTGCTTACAATATTAAAAAAATAAAAGCAGAAGAAACCATATTTCACCCTCTAAATATAAAATAATCATTAAATTTTAAAATATTATTACTGTTATTTTTAGAGTTTTATTTTTGAGAATTTTTTTAAACCTCTGCCAAATTACCTCATTTACGAGCCATTTCTATTTAAAACTACATTTTTTTCTATTTGAAGGATTTTAGTATTGGTGTTATTTTCTATTTAGGAACTTGCAAGAAAGTTTCTGGAGAATTATATATTCTTGGCAGTTGGACGTGTTGGAAGCACGTCCGAGAACATCACTCAGAAGGTAGTCTGGGTAGACGAACATGACAAGAGATCCTTTTTGTTAGATCTGCTAAATGCAGCAGGATTGAGAAATGGAAATGCAGGTATATATTTTATTCGATTATAACTTTGTAAAGAATAAGAATAAGGATTTTTGTTTTCTTTTTAAATTTGTTTAGATTGAAACTATCAGTGTTTAGATTATTATTAAAAATAACTAGTTTTATTTCAAAGCTCTTGCTTTTTTTACTGTATCATTGAGATGTACAACACTATCTTACACTAAAAATAGCTAGTTTTATTTTTAAAAATCTCAAAACTCTACTTGTTCCAATTGTTGTGAAACTTTTAGAGTATAATTATTTTGCTTCAATATTTTATAGCTCGCGATTCTTTGACGCTCACGTTTGTAGAAACTAAAAAAGGGGCAGATGCTCTTGAACATTTTCTTCAAAATGAAGGTTATCCTGTGACAAGTATTCATGGTGATCGCTCTCAAAAAGAAAGGGAACAAGCATTGTGGAATTTTCGTACTGGCCATACATCTGTATTAGTTGCAACAGCTGTAAGTTTTAGGTCATGAGTATATAAAAAAATCTTATCTATATGAATTTAAAAAGAAGTGTTTTGTCCTCTATAAAAATATATATCATTGTTTAATTTAGTTCATAATTTTTTTTCTTTTTAAAGTTTCATTGTAAATATTCCTAAATTGTTATATATACTCTAAAGTAGCTCTTAACTCTCAGAGTTAAATATAATCTAAGATAGTCAGAATTAAAAGTAAGTTTTTTTAATTAAAGATTTTCGATTTTATAATCCATGCTAACTTTTTAAAATTCGTTAAAGATTTTTTATAATAATTTAAAATTTTGAAATATTTGTCTTCTATTTTGTTTAGGTAGCCGCTCGTGGACTTGATATTCCCAATGTAAAGCATGTAATTAATTTTGACCTTCCAAGTGATGTTGAAGAATATGTACATAGAATTGGACGAACTGGTCGTGTGGGAACAGTTGGTAAGAATCATGTAGATACTACCTTGCTTTTGAACTTGTAAATTATTCTCTTAAATGAAAATTTGTATTTTTCTTAAGCCAACTATTTGTTTAATACTAATTTGTTTTGTTAAAACTGTAAAATAAACCAATATTTGCTCTTTTTTGCCATTACAGTCTTAACTTTAAATTAAATGTTATAAAATACAGTAGAATCTTGATTATCCGTCCCTCTTTTATCTGGAACTCTGTTAACATGACTGTCCCTAAATCAACATAAAAAAAATTCTAAAATTAAGTCATTTTTGGTTGCTGACAAAAGAAACCAGTTTCAGAAAAATATGGCATTACTGAAATTGGCAAACTTCCGCGATTCAAAATTCGGGAATCTCCGGCGATTTTGAAATTGGAATTAAACGGCGATTCTGAAATTAAAATTCTATACCGACTTTCAACACGGGGAAATTATGAGGTTTTAGGGAATTGGGAAATTGCGGGGATTTTAAGGTAGCAAAACTTCAGCAATAAGGAAAAGCGAATCTTTGGGAATCTTAAATTTTCGGGAACTTCGGGTATCTTAAATTGTGAGACTCCATATCTCTACTATAAAACAAAAAAATAAGCACTTTTCCCAGAACTCTGCACTGGAATTAAAAATAATTTTTTAGCATTTTTTTTTTCTGCCAGGAAGTCCCAGAGATAACTTAACTCAATATGGTACTGCAAATCCGTCACAGATTTCGAACTTTTGCATATTTAAGGTCCGTTGATTTTCGGCCATAGCTACCATATGTTTTAGTGATTTAATGAAATTACTCTAGTTGAAAATTTTGATTATCCGACCTACCACTGGTCAAAATGAGATCGGATAATCAAGGTTCTACTGTATGTCTAAAAATGGACTTTTATGGGGGGGGGGGGGGGGTGGAGATCCTGAAATTGATATCTTTGGTCCCTAGAATACTAGGCTAATGCTTATTGTAATTTGAACAATTAAAAATTTAACAAAGCAAAACCACAAAAAAATTGCACTTGCAGTTAATTTCGGTTCATTAATGGGACTAAATTGAGACAAGATCGAATTTTTCCCAGTTTTTCCCGAATTCAGCATCCAAAATGTTAAAAAAAAAAACCACATGTAAAAAAAAAACGTTGCAAGTTAATATGCTAGGTATTTTTTCTACTATATTCCCGGTAGCATAAACCGCACAGCACGGCAGCAATGCTGCAGCCCGATTTGGGGTGTCTGCGGCCAAATTGCTCTCCCCCCCCCAGCGTCACGTGTAGTTTCTTCCCCACGAACCGGCTCAACTCAAGTGGGGAGGGGGTTAAGATAATTTTAAAAAAGGTTAAGGATTAGCTACCTTCTAATTTGTAGCTGTGATCAATCTGGAGTGGCATTTTTCGCAAATGATGTGTTGCACGAAAATGCGAAAAAAAAAATATATATTGGCTGTTGCGAAAATGCATTGCCGTAATTCGGTGAAACTAAACTTAAATTTCAATAAACAACTAGTTCAAATAGCCGATTGTAATAATGAAAATACTAAATTTAATCAAAATGTGAAGATGAATTAAGATTGGATTACACTAAGATGTCTTCAAATAACAACCAGCCAGTGCAATATCCCATTAGAAGAGGGGAGTCCAATAATGCTTCCTGATTTACTTATTTTGCTGCCTAGTAATTTTAAAGAAATCTACTGATAACGTCACAGTGCATCAGAATGATTGACAGTTCTCTGGCTCTGCGTGTTCGGAAGAGAATCTTGTTACTTTTGTAGCTCAAGTTCAGGCCAAGTCTGACAACCAGATCAAGTTCTCTGATCAAGTTTCCAATTCACGGAGTCCGTGATCACAAGACCACCTTGAATGTTGAAATACTTTTTGTTTGCGTTTGAAATTTTTCTACTTCCGCTAATACTGAGTTTCTGATTTTAGAATATTTTAAGTATTTTTTTTAAATGGACTTATACACTCTTAATATATTCAGATTTTATGTTGCTAGTAAATTTCTAGTTCTTGAATTTTTCTGGAAAAGTGCATGAATATTTTTTTTCTTACAAATGTATGAACCATGGTAATAAGGATATGTAATGAAAGACCAAAAGTTGGGGATTTCAAACAACCAGAACTTGATTTTAATACCAAATGAACAGCAAAAACATGTTCATAGACAAATCTGAAAATAATCCAACACCATAAATAAAAGTAAATATACTTATTTTTTAATTTTTATTAAAAAAAATTACAAATAAATGTAGTAGAATAGATTAAATAATTATTTAAATTTGTCGTGTCGTGATTCATAAAACAATTATCATTGTGTTGTTAAGTTATACTGCTATACAAAGATTGATTTATGTATAAATTCAAGTGATTTAATTGGCGTGAGACACGCTGATTTATAAGTAACTAATTTTTCTTGGGCATTTTGCTACAGCTTTCTTCTACATTTTAGCGTTTTTTTACCCAGGCTGATCCCTGCTGTGCAGTGCACCAGTAGTTGCAATGGCTTCCCGTACCGAATATGTTATATGTCATGATTGTACTATATTAATTAAACTTAAAAATTAAAGCATTAATTTAACAGCCGCTTGCTGGTGTACGGTAAATCTTCTGATAATGTCGCGGGGGGGGGGGGGGGTCTTTTTCCTTGCAGCCAAATTTTTTCCTTAAAACGTCATGCTGCAGCCACATTCCAAAAGTTCTACTACTGGGACTATATTTGAGATGCTGAAACATATTTTTTTTATATGATTTTTTAAATAGTTCATTGGGGGCCGAGCCCAGTCGGTTAGGTGTTCCCCTTGCATGCGGAAGGTCCCAGGGTCGAGTCCGGGCATCGCCAAAATAACTGCCGACCTATAAACGACCGGTGCAGCCAAGAATATCTGAATAATACCCCGGTAGAGGGAGTGCACGTTAAATATGCTCCAAAGTCCCAAAGCTGTGTACGATGTCGCCCTTAACTGTCGGCTCGTCACTTGACTGTGCTTCTAAATTACGTCACCAATAGCCCTCGTATAGTTCTAGTGCGACGATAATTCAAACTAAACAAATTAAATTGTTCATTAGGGATCATCCAATGGCGTTTTTTGGCCGATTGTTTAAGAATAAAATTGGCCGATGGGCGTTATAAGCAAAATTCGGTTATCTAATGCAGAAACAAATCCAGGTTTTTTTTTATAAAGTTCTGCTTTTTCTAATTTTGCCTAAAAATTCCATTTTTTGCTTGTTCTAATCCCTCACACAAAAAAACCCTTTCACAAAGCTGCTTTGGTGTTTTCGGATCTCCCTACGTCAGTGAAGACATCGCAAGGTTTATTGAAGGCTCTCTCATTGGCTAAGGGAGGAGGGGAACGGCTCACATTCATTTGGATTCGTTAATTAATGAACGACCTATCCGTAACCTGAACTGTCGTTTCACACTTGCTAACTACTAGCTTGTTTTTTGTTCGTTGCTTCTTGAAAATTGATACTTTTAATCTTAAATCGAAATTAGTTACTTCTCAATGTTGTCATTAATTATGGCATCAATTAGAACTATATAATTATTGAAAATTCCGGTGTGCGCCAGAAAATTTCGCCACTTTCCACAATTTTGAATTTTATAGATTTATGTAAGTAAGCTTTTTGTACCGTTTATTTCAAGGTTTAGAAATCGGCCGATTAAAAAAAAAATCCCCCTTTAGTCCCAGATTTAAAATTTCGCCTAAATTTAAAAGTTATTCGTTATGGTTTTAAAATTCTCTAATCGTTTGCTGATTTTCGAAGCTACTCGATTTTCCGTGGTTCTGAAGTTAGCCTAGATTTATTATTTGGGCAGAATTTCTGGTTATGTGATATAACCAGAAATTCCGCCGAAAAAGTTTTGAATTACAGTACAAAACAAGTTTTAATAATAATTTTTAATAATAAATATAAAAAAATTCAATTAAAATTTGAAGATGAATTTTGATTTTATTGCACTAAGATGTCTTCGAATATCAGTTACTGGACAGTACAATCCAATAATGCTTCCTGATTTACTTATTTTGCTGCCTAGTAATTTTCACGAAATCCACCAATGAGGTCGCATTGCCTCATAATGATAAGCTTTTTTACTTTGCGTACTTTGCTTAAAGACCTTCTCGTTACTTTTGTAGCTCCAGTTCAGGCCAATCGGACCAACCTGAATATTTTCCTTTGATCAAGTGTTCGTGAGTATTGTGACCTTGTTAGTCACAAGAACAACTTGATTTTTTTTTATTTTACGTTTGAAACTATTTTTCGGGGCATTATTTCTGTTTCGGCCTATACTGGCGGTTTTTGATTTTAGACAGGTTTAAGTTTTTTTAAAAATTCGGACAATTGCCAAAATTTAAGTCTCTGGATTAGCAGTTCTGTACTGTATTTGCAATTTCTGATGACAGATATTCAGGGTTTCAGAGATTTTTTCACGCTTAAGTGGTTTGCGAAAAGCTGATTTTAAAAGTTTCGCTATTCAACGATTTCTGAGAATTTGCAATATTCCAGACTCCCTAAAATTCGAGATTTGCCAATCTTTGAGATTTTGTGAATAATTAATTTTCAAAAAATTTCGACTTACCGATTTTGAAAGGTTTTTGATTCGCCGATTTTTGAAAGTTTTTCATCAATCGAAATGTTCATTGTGTCTCTTCAGGTTAAATTTTAAGGTAATAACTCATTAAGCTAACAGATGTAAAATAGAAAATTGAAGTTAGTATCATTAAAAATTATAATAAATGAGAGAAATTGCTAAAAATAAGCTTTTATTTTTTAACATTTAAAAAAGTATCTCATCCTATAGAATCCTATGTTATTGTGGTGTTTCATTATATTAAAGATTGTGACTTTAAATATTATCTAAATTAACCCTACAAATTACCCATCCTGTCTTGACTTTAAAAAAAAATTGACCTTTATTTTAATGGTCAGCCTATTTTAAGCATATAAAACAGGTTGTTTTATTTAAAAAAAATTCTAGTAAGTTTTAGTTATTTGCCAATAACTTTTCAAGTACAAATTTGCCGAAAGTTGCAAATTAAATGACTATGACCAGTAAAAATATTAACCATTAGTGCTAAAGCAAAAACAATTCATAACTCAAATATTTTCTTTTTTATTGCCTAATATTTCTGTTAGTTAGTTACTTTAGTTAGTAATTATGTTATTATAGTAATATGTGATAAGTAATTATGTGTCTTTATAATATACATTAAAAACTTCTTGATAAATAATTTATATTTTTCTTAAGTTATAGTTATATATAAATATATTAATGCAACAAGAAAACAAGCAACCCTGATTTAGATATCTTTTCAAATTTTAAATTTCCTGGGAATTAAAAAAAAAGTTTGCAAGGTAACACTAGTCCATTTAATAAACGAATGAAGTCCTTGTTATTTTGGCACTTGTTTATGCAAGGCTTCTTTAGGTATAATTAATAGTTTAATATATTTTTAATTCACGTCGATAAAACCTGGAATTTTCTTTAAAATCTCTGGAAAAGTCAGAGAATTGGTTTCTCCAACTTATGTGGCAACCCTGTTTCTATTCATGCCTAAAGCTTAAAAAACATTAATATAAACATACATGTATAATGTAACGGCTTATTTCGTGAATTAAGTATACTGCTTAAAATATTTTTGTACACATACAATTATGCATTTTAGTTTCGGCTTTTTTATTTTTGGCCAAACTCATGCCTGTAAAAGGGAAATTGGACCGGAGGGGAATTCCTCTACTTTCAAGTCAAAATTAGCGAAGGTCCGAAAAAACTAATGTTTGGAGGCTGACCTCCCCCAGGGTTGATGGATGTGCTTAAAACGATCCCCAGTCCATGTGTAATAGTTTTGATACTGGGAATTGGACTACTAATTATTACTATGGTTTAGATACAGGAAATTTTTTTTTGTAAAACATCGGTTTACATGAGCATGCCGATGTTTTTTTGGCTGTACCAATTTTTCCCTAAAGTAACATCGACCACCCATGGTAAAAATGTTTAATAATCAGCGTTGATACTCCTATAGTTCAGAAAAGTTTAAGCAACTAATTTTCCTCATATTTTCTTTTGGTATATTGTTTTACTTTTAAATTCAAACAATTAAGTTCTTAATCGAAATGTAAATAACAGACTTTTAGTACCCCAGTCCTCTAAAACCTAAGGTAGGAAACAATTTACTTTTTAGTGACTTGTTTCCACATAATTATATACATGCTGTTCTTCTTTGTAGGTTTGGCCACTTCTTTTTTTAATGAAAAAAATCGGAATATGGCTCTTGATCTTGTTGAATTGATTCAGGAAAGTCATCAAGAACTTCCTGAATGGCTTTCTGTTTTAGCAAAAGAAGTTCAAATGGAACAACGCTGCAATACAGGTTCCCGGAAGTATGCTGGTGGGAAAAAGTAAGTGTTTATAATTCTTTACTTATAGATTTACATATAATTTTTTACTTATTGTTTCTTCCATAAGTCATACAGTAATAAAATTTTACAATGTTAGTCTCAATCCAAATGTTTTTTAAATAAACTTTTTTTTTCTATAAAACATTAGAAATCACAATATTTTAAACCTGAATTTTTTTAAAATTTGAATTTGTTTTATTTCAAAACACTTAAATAAACACTTAATAAAAAAATTCTTACAGATACGGCTCTGGAGGTTTTGGATCAAGAGATTATCGTCAGTTTAGTAGTCCTCGTGAAAGAAACAGTGGTGGACAAAGAAATTCTAGTTCGAACAGTTATTCTACTCCGAACTTTGGATTTGGTGGTGGAAATCAGTACCCCAATCAATTTAGAAATAACTATGGTGGTGCTTCATCTAATGATTGGTGGGGTAGTTAACTGTTCTCCTATTATAACTTCAAAAATATAGTTGAATTTGCATCAAGTAACATGGCCCATGTACCCAACTCCTTAAAATATTTACAGAGGAGATAAATATCCTTTTGTATTTGTCTTATATTTAGAAATTGTTCCCCATATCAGTTTTATTTGTATAACTCGCATCTAACACATTTAGATTAATTTACTTTCCCGTTATTTCTTTATATAATTATAAAGAAATGAAATGTGAGTCGGGAGTTTTAAGTGCTAGTAATTTGTTACCTCACAGTTTACTTTTTCTTTTATCCATTGTGAGTAAGTACAGAACTGTCTATTTTCATATTAAAATGATTGAACCAATACATAACAGTTGTTAAAGGTAACATAAAGACTATTTTATAAACATCTATGAATGAGTCTCGATGCAAATGAATAAAATACTGTAGAGTTCGAAATATTTGTTGAAAATAGACTAGTAATGAGTTCCGTTTAAATTGTTTGGTGTATCATATTGAAAGTTAGATTTTTTTTCTTAATGATTTCTCAAGTTTAAGATAAAAAACATGAATTGTTGAAAGCCAATTCATGGTATTTGCATGTGGCTAGAAATACTAGGAATATATTAGATTAATCTGATATTATGTCCTGACAGGGAGAGTCCTTACGAAAATATAGTCTTTACGAAGCAATAAAATCCGCAATAAATGATTTCATTGTTTCTATATTGAGGCTTTGAAAGTCATTTTCCCCGTGAAAAATTGCTTTTGCAATGCTTTCCTTAAAATTTATCAATGCATTGTCAGCAAAAACGTTGTTAATGGGAATACCAAATGTTACCTGTTTTTTGATTAATATATTTTTGTAATTTTGGAGAACCCATTGCAATAACGTTTTTTCTAAACTAATTCTTCCATTTATTTGAAATGAACATGTGTGTGCTCATGTGTTTACAGCATTTTTTTAAATTGTTGTAAAACTATAAAAGTTAATTTCAATAGTTTTAAGTAAAAAATTTTATACCTTATAAAGACAGTAATATAAATGTTTTTATTCTGGAAAAATAGTCCCTACTATTAAGGGCCCACATGTCGAAGTCAAGCTAGTGTGTTTACTTGTCTCTGAGTTTTTAATTTAAAAATGAGTACACCACTACAAAACTCAGCATGATTATTGACTTTTAATAATTCACTGCCTGCTATACACACTGCCTGTCACATTGGATAGCGGCACTTTAAAATAATCATTAAAAAAAAAGATTATGTTCTTCAAAATATATTTGTTAATTTTCGAAGCATCTAATAGATTTTGTTTAAAAATTTAACCTTTTAAAAGATTAAATCTACTCAAAGCTTTCGTCCAAGCCGATCTGACAGGCGTCCAGTGAAGAAGGCAGTGATTAATTTTAATAAAGGATTTTTCTGCTTTGCATTTATCCTAGAGTGTTTTTATGCGCATCTAGTTTAATTCCTTTATTTTATTTATGATCTATTACATTAATGCTGTGTGACATTTTTATACATAAAATTTTTGTATGTAATTTTCCTGACGGTTCTGTACTAAAAGAATATCACTTATTTTAACTACCTTTTACAGGGTTCCCACGGGTCCTTGAAATCCTTAAGAAGTCCTTGATTTTTATTCTGCTTTTTGATTTCAAATACCCTTTAATACTCCTTGATTTTGACAAACAATCATTGAAAAGTCATTAATTTTCTTCGTTCGCGATATTCACATTTCAAGAAGTCATTTCTTAAAACATTGCCAAGTCAGCGCTCAATGTTGCACGTAACACTTTGGCATTCTACAAAACGATGCTTATTAACCAGTTAAATTTTCACCAAATCCTTCTGTGTTTCCATCTGATATGATTGCCGTAACACCTGCTGTTTGATATTTCGAACGCTATTTTTTTATTTGTAATGTTACAGTTGCAGATATTTTCGATTCTTTGTTATGGATACAGCTTTTGTCGCCTTTAAGCATTTGTTTTTAAAATAACGATTTGCCATTTCATTATGTAGTATAAAAAAGGACGCTAACTGCGATTTCGCTGCAAATAAGCAAAAATTACGATGGGTCAATGTTTGGTTTACCAATCTGTCCTTAAATTATATAAATAAGTTAATCACCTATATTTTGATGGAAGTCAATGTTTTTGATGATTAAAAAAGACATTTTTACAATTTTTATTTTTTACATAGTTTTAGTTCATTTTAAAATATAGTTTTAGTTTATTTAATGATATAGTTTTAGTTCATTTAATAATTATGGTTTTAGTTTATTCTATAATATAGTTTAGTTCAGGACAAATGGTTCAACTAAGCTTCAACGACTAGTAATTTTTTCTTATTTGCGGCAAAATCAGTAATGTTCGTTATTAGTTAAGGATGGATCGGTCAACCGAACCTCAACTCCTCGGAATTTTGCTTACTTGCGACAAAATCTTGGTGTCTCTATTTTAGTTCAAGACAGGAGATCAATCTAACCTCAACGTCTTGTATTCTAGTTTGCAGTGTAAGCATGCAGTGAGGTCCTTTTAGGTTCGGACACAAATTGGTTGATCAAATCTTTAGGTATTTCGTTACTTTGAAGTTTGACAGATAATAATGGCTGGTCCATGACTTACGCCTGCCGAACTCCAAGCCTCAAATCCCAAATAAAAAAAATTTTAATATTAGAGGGTCCCTGTTCAATCATATTTTTTTTATCCACATGAAGTAACCGAATTTGGTATTTGATTTTGATAAAAAAAAATAATAAGCAATTCAGTCGATTTAATCTATAAAATAATCAGCCCATTATGATTAAGGATCCTTGAAAAAATTTGGGGCTGGGGGGAGGATCTTAAAAAGTCTTTAAAAACTCTTTGATTTTTATATTGAAATAAAAGTGGGAACCCTGCTTTTACTTTCCTGTGATATGGTCGTATTTTATGACATTTTATGCTTTGGATTAAATGAATTTCTGACTGTCGTTTTCAAACTGTTGCCTATTTGTGCATTTATATTGGATGAAATTATTGCAATGCACAAATGATCTAGAAATTTATTTATTTTTTCTATGAGTTTTGGTTATTAAGAAATGCTTCTTTGTACTTTATGAATTGAAGAAGTTTTATCAATTCCCAATTGATAAATGATGATTTTCTGTACTTGAACTAATAACCCAATTTTAAATAAATTTTGACACTTAAATTAATTATATGAATATTAACAGAATGATTAACCTTCATTATACATGAATGTTTGTGATGTTTTAATTGTTTGTCCTTATTTATTAAATGAAGCTTTTGTAAAGGTTAAAATGAACCTCTTTTTGTTTAACAATTTTTTAATATTGAAATTATAAGTTTTGTGTATTTATGAATGGATCCAAAGTAATCAGTAATAAATAAAATCAACTATTGTTCCCATTTTCTATGTTATACAAATTAATCACATAAAATAATTGTATAACGATTAAGTGCATTATGTATGCTTTTATAATAAGACTATAATGGTGCATTGGTGTTTCAGTATGGTGTACCACTTTAAAAAAATCTATGCTATATTTTAATGCGACAATTTAATGTGACTTAATGCGAAAAGGATTTATATATATATATATTGAAGCAACGTGAATTTTTTTTAATTATGCTAGTAAAGCGTTTATTAGAGCAAATAATACTCAAATGTTATGACCCAACCTCTAGCACTGCAATATTAATATACTTTTATGATGATCATACATTTATAAATGGTTTCTATTTAAAGTTGTATATTCTACTCGATCATACTGTACTTTTTTTAATAGTAGGAAGAATAGTTTGTCCTCTATAGTTTTTTTTCTTATAAATGTATGAATACAATTTTTTAGCCTCAATTACTTTGGGTGTGTGTGTTAATTCCAGTTTTATATTGATTGCCCTAAATCGCTTATTTCCTTAAGTTTTATTGTCCGAACTGTGTTATTTTCTTGTATTTTTATCCACCAGTTAGTACTGAACTACCAAAGTTGTTACCAAACATTTAATTATATTATTTAATAAGCTATTTATTTGCCTACTTAAATTATTTTTTGTTGTGTGTATTTGTTGAGTTCTATATTTTTTGCTCACTTTTGTATACTTTTCTTTCAATAAATAATGAATTTCTTTCCCCAATAATGAGCTGCAAACTTATACAAATATTAATTTATTGTTTTAGTAAGTAATAAGAGCAATTTTACACCTTTCTTATTGAAACAATTTTCAATATTATCATAGGTATAACATGTATATATTTAAAATACAAAAACCTAACTTTTTTTTAAGGAATTAAGCCATTCTTCAAAACTAATATATACAAGAACTCCAATTATGCGAAGCGGTGCTGATTATCCAAATGTTAGAAAAAATTCCACCTGGCCAACCTGTTACTGTTCACCTTTGTTGGATGTCATGCCTAGTAATAAGTTCAAATTGCTTCGGATAGTTAGAATTCTACTGTATTTGTTTCCGTGGTTATTAAATGGTTTAACTTTTAATTGTGGAACCTATCTCTTTTTAAAAAAATAGCATTCAAAAATCCTAACCTTTGTACTTGTTGACATGTTTTCTTTAGTGTAAATTATACTAATAGATAATAATAGTAATATTTATAGATAGCAGTAGTAAATCATTTGACAGTATAATTCAACCATTCTTTTGTTGAAATTGTATATTTTCTATAGTTGTGTGTAATTGTTCCAATATGTAATACACTTAACCGCACAGCTTTCAACTTGGCAAACTCTTGAAACATCTTAATCTTATTTAAATAATAATTGAAAATAATTCTTTTCATATTTGTCAAATTATCATTTCATTTTAGGTACTTAAGGATATCCTTTTTATGCATTGGATTTAAAGTAATGTTTAAAACTTAAAACAAATATCTTGTTTTTTAAAAAAATAGTTTTTATTTTCAATATCTGTTTAATTTGATTTATATGCATTTCAAGCTGTTTATTCTAGCCAATTAGATTAACTTTACCTGACATAAAGATTCCTTGAAATTTTTATAGCAATTTTTTTTGTTACCTGATGTAATTTCTGACATATCTTGATACACAATAATTTTTCGATGTGATATAGATCTGCTCAAGTTTCTTGCAGTGTTAATTTTAAAGGTTAAAAAAAATCTTAGCTTTGTTATATTGACATTTCATGTTAATTTTCTTATGTGATGAAACTCCACCCTTTCAACCTCCCATTTTTTTAAAATTTCCAATAGACATATATTTTTTACATTGATGAAGAGCATTGTTAAATTCAAATGCGTCCAATTTTAAAAAATTACTTCTCAAACTTTTCCCCCTGCTTCTTATCTATAAGATAAGCTCAAAGTACCTGACTACCTATGGGAAATTAACTTTCAAGATACTTTGAAAAGTAAATTTATGTATATTTTTCTTTTGATGTAAAGTAATAGTTTAAAATATCATACAGAACATATTCTGTCGTAAACTCATTTTTCCCCCTATATCTTAACTCTCATTCAAGATAAAACTTTGTTTTATTATCATAGGCTCAAAGTGCTCATATGGATGTTAAAAATATTAACTTTAATTTAAATCATTAAAATAAAAATATTTGATTTACTTAATTGACTCAAAATTTAGCAGTTTATAGGTAGTCGGGTGCATAGGGGGAAAATTATGTATCAAAAATTTATTAAATCCCAATTCCATGGAAAGCTCTGCAAGAAAGTGTAGAAAAGTATATCATTTTTATGTTTCATATGGGTAAACTTCTCTTTGAAGAAGTCTTTTATGAGATAAAAGGTTGAGAAAAAGTAGTATTTATGCTTTTATTTTAAACTATGCAATTTTATGACAAGGAATACTACTTCAGTAACTAAAAATAACTTGTATTTTTTATGTATACATATTAGTATTAGATCCAAACAAAGTTAGAATTGTGTTTTGTTCTAAGTTATGTTTAGTATTACAAATTGGTAAATTCCTCATTGTGTTGAGTTTGCTGAAGCTATAAAATAAATCTCGTATTAGACTATGTTATGTTGGCAATTGCCCTTTTAAAACCTAAAATATAATTACATGCATAAAATGATTTATTTTAAATAAGTGAAATTGTTAAGTGGCTAATAAGTTAGATGCAGTTTATGTATTTAAGTTTCGCGGTAACATCCAATTATATAATACTCGACAATTGTGCTTTAGGAGTGGCTAAAGAACTTTTAGAAGCGACTTGTGGAACTTTTCTACATTTTGATATAATTTTTATGAAAAAAATTATTTTGGATCTGCTTATAGTGCTTTTGTTTGGTGGTAAAATGTTGATTTATACACTATTGTGTGTGAGTATAGAATGAATTGATAATGCTTTTTGTGTAATTTATTTGTATGTATCCTCTAACTTATCATTTGTAGTTATAAGAAAACAAAGTTAATTGCTTGAATTTGTATTTTTTACCTGTTCCATTTCCAGTTATGGGTCATATTCTTTAAAATACTTGTTTTACTTTATATTTAGAATTATCTGTCATATAATGTGCTTAGATGTATCTGAAAATGGAACATCAGTCTAGTGTTAAACTTGATAAAATGTATATTTTTGCTATTTTGGTTAACAGTTATGGTATCAAACCAAGTTATTCTGATTAAATGAAGTATTGAATTAAGAAATTATACTGCAAATATTTTCTGCAGTTTGGAGTGGGAGTTTTTAATATTGCAAATTAAGAGCAAAGTAAAGAAAATAACTTATTGAAATGAAATTTGTCTTTATTTTGCCATTAAGCTTGTATAAGCTTTTCTTTAAATAAAGAAGATATTTGCTATAGTTTGTTCCTTATTCATAAATAAATGAGACTAAGACTCAATTTTACTAATGGGTTTTATATGTACAAAAGAATTCAAAACTAGTTGAATCAACAGCCTTTGCAGTTTTTTATATTCCGCATATCTAAAGTTTTGTGAAAACAAAGTAAATACTGTATTAATTAAAGAACTAAATTACTAGTATGTTTTTGCTAAAGCAAGCATTTGTGATTTAAAGTTTTTTTTATTTTGCACATAGTTACGTTTCTACTCAAATGTTTGTTTTTAACCCTTTATGCGCCACGTTATGTTTTAATAATTTATCTTTGAATATTTTAATGATAGCTAGTGCAATTAATTAGAATATAAAAGGGTAAAAAAAATAGTTGGGTCATAAAATGCACTTTATTTCCCCAATTTATTTTTGTTTTTCATCTTTTCTACTTATAATTACTAAATTACACTGACTACTAATGACATTTTGTTGAATGAATGTTTATCATCTTTAATGTGTTCAAAGCACATACTGCATTAATAAAAGCCCATAACGAACAATGAAAAGTAAAACAGCCTTTTAAGTGGTACTTACAGTAAGTGTATAAGTATCCTCAGTGCATCACGAGTTGGCGCAGGCTAACTAAAATAAAAGCTTTAGGAAGAATTTACTTTACCTTCGATTTAATGTGCTAATGAGATCGTTTTGCCCTCAGCACATTTTGAAATGCCTGGAGTTTTCAAGTGATGAGGCTGTGAAAATCCACATTTGCTTTTGAACTTTTTGGAAATTTTTAACCTCATGGATTTGGTCTAGTTCCACTAGACCAATTGAGGAATTAGTCTCACCAAAACCCGAACATGTCAATCAAAAAGTTCCATATTTCCCCTGTTTTCTCCAAATTGAACAATGAAACGTAAAACAGTGGCTTTTTAAGTGTTACTTATAAGTACCGTCAGTAGATAAAGGGTTAAAGAAGCTTTTAAACCAACACATTCAAGAGTAAGGTCTGTGACAGGTTGAATGAAGCAAATATCAAATGTGACCCTTTTTCTACCAGGTACCATTTAACAAGTTGCCAAGTAAATTGTTTCTATTTTCCCTAAAATTCCTGTGTTTTCCCGCTGCTTAGTATGGGTTCGGGCAGTTGGCCTTCAGGCCCCTAGTGATACCAGGAGACATAGAATCGAATACAGACACTCCAGTCCTATAAACTAATTGTGCAGCCAAAAATTCTGATGTGGAAATTAGTTTGAGTTGAAGGTCTCACTACAAATGCGGCATGCATATTTTTAACTGGGTGGCAATTTGCATTTTAATTTGACAATTCTTACTTGTGTGATTTATTTTTGGGGTCATCTTGTATTCTTTCTATGCACCCCCCTCCCTTCAAATTGAATCACGGAGTAAACTTAGAGATTGAAAACACTCACTTACAGTTTTAATTAAAAAATATTTGCTATGGATTATGTCATCCGGATATTTTCATCTAACAAGCATAAGCAAGCAATTACGTAGTTGCCAAAAGTAGGCAATAGATTCCATAAACCACTTGGCTATGGAACAGAGTTTTTAGAAAACAGTCTTTCTAAATTAATTTTCTTATGCTTATCTATCAATAGTTTGATAACACTTTCTCGTATCCGCTTTAAGAGTTAAGTTTCCTGTGACCTGGTTCACTTTAAAACAGCGAAAATTCAAAACCTACACATGGCCTCTCAATTTATCTTGCGTCAAAAGGTTAAAGAACTCAAAAAACTTTCCTCTCGCTGATCATGAAGTTTTTCGATACTGAAAAAGCGCTTATTATTTTAGGACAAACTGCATTGTTTTACAAAGGTCGCAGAGTCGAAAGTTAGTCTGCTTTACCCTTCCTGGCCTTCGCGTGCGTTATTCGACGATTAACTCCTAATTACTTATTTGTCGGGCGAAAGGCTAATCAGCTACCCGATTCGTATGCGAACCCGAGTCAACAGCTTTGGAGTCAAACTTACTGATCACAACACCACTGTGCAATCGAAAGGCTTCAGCTTTATTCTGTTAGTTTTTAATTTTATAATAGGAAATTTTTAGACATGTATCCGCGACTGCAAAACGTTTGAGAACCTCTCTTTCAATCTCAATATTGTAAGCCGCTCTTGAGACTAATATGATTTTCCTTTTTCCAAGGGGGCCGTGAACGATGCTTACGCGCCGAATTTCGGGAGTCAATTTTTTCAAAAAATGCAAATTGTCACCCCCGTTAAATATATATACCAAGAATACGTGTAAATCGTTTTTTTTTAAATAAAAATAAGCGATTTTTAATAGTAATAATAACGTATCTTTAGATACTTTTACTTTAGGTGTTCGGCTCGTCACTTGACTGTGGTTCTAAATTACGACGCCAATATCCCTCGTGCAGCTCTAATGCGACGATAATTCAACTCAACTCTTTTTTTTCCTTATTTATTTAAATCTTTTTTTAATTCAATGCCCTTTTTTCAGAAGAAATTCTCTATTTTTTTTTTAAAGTTAAGATTACAAGTATATAAAAAGTATATTTGAAGGTATTACAGCATTGAGCATTTGTTAATGTACATAGACTTAACTTGGACACATTTTATGGCAGAACGCTATGTTTTCTCCAAAGTGATTGATATTGCTGCCGTGAGCAGGTAAACTGCAGTAATCGCAACAATGAGTTGCACCATTGTTGCTCTGAAATACTTTTTTTCCAGTATGTTTTCTTATAGTTTAGAACAATTGAGTGCTTGCAACAATGGTCCAAGTTATTGTGGAAGTTACTGCAGTTTACCTGCCCACGGCAGATTGGCACAAGAGAAGTTTGTCCAGACTGCCCGCAGTTCTTTGCCACCGAAATATTTTCTCATAACAGTCTTGAAACTTGTATTCTCACGAAGCGGACTCGTCATAGTTACACCTAGATTTCCACTTTGTAAATTAGATGTGCAATGGACGATTTGAATGGGGTTTGTTAGTGGGAAAGAACACAATGCTTGAAGTAACTGTGGCGTCACTGTAGGCGTGACCGTTCTTGTTTAGACGAATTAGCTGCAGGGTGGTTTGTTTGTGTGGTTTAAGACAACGGTTCACATCACTGTAGGCGTGGCCGTTCCAGCTGTCCATTGAGAGTCCCTCTTCTTTCACAAACAGTTTTCAATACAATAAAGTGCTATAATTAATTATCCTATTTCTAATAAAACATAGGCAATTGCGGTCGCTTTCGAAAAATCCCTTGTCTCCGATAATAACCATCCTTTGTCGGCATTCGAATGTACCTCGGAGCTTCGTGAGGGAACATCGTTGGCATTCGAGCATAAAACGGTCTTTTCCGATGATCCAGCCCCACATGATCGTAATGATTCGACAAAAACTCTTTATCGAAAGGTAATCGGATCAAGGCCGGTCCCGTCCTTCCAATGTGACGCAACATCTGGAAGGAAAGATCTAATCCTTCGAAGATTCGTATCAAAGATTCTGGTTCCGTTAAGATTTGAACTATAAGTTTTCTGGGTCCAAGGGATGAGACTTCCTGTTCTGTAATCACTGTCTCAAATCCTTGTGTTGGTGGTAACAGCGTGGTAATAAAAAGTTGGAGTAGGAGAATCCAATGCCATACCAATGTCCGCATTCTGGCTAAAAAAGTAAAAAAAAAATATAATAATATTTTTTTCAAGTAGATTTGTAACTGTCTCTTAGAGCTGCTTACATAAAAGATTTCGGTGTTATAAAATTTCACTTTATTAAAAAACAAAAATCGAAATCCCGTGATAATATTTTTATTTAAGGGGGAATGGGAGCGGGTTTCCAAACCGAAGTGTCCCAGTGTTAATCTAAAAAAGAAAAAAAATCTAAATCACATTACTCCGGTTGTATTGAATATTTTTAAAAACGGGATTTTTTATAATGGTAGCTGGCTTACATGGCTCTGTAATCCCACTTTTTGAATTGGCCAATTTCAAAAAGTGGGATTATAGAGCCCTATAAGCCAGCTACATGTAATCGTGTAAAAAATACAGCCGGAGAAATGTGGCTTAGAAAATCATGTTTTTTCCCCATTAGATTAACACAGAGGCACTTAGGTTTGGAAATCCGCTCCCATTCATCCTTAATTCAACAATCTAGCAATTTAATTTTTGTTCGTAGTTAAAGTGTTACTAGAATTACAAAAAGACATTTGAGTGGAAAAACATAAACTAAGTAAATATGTTTGTTTCAAATAGTATAAATAAAGGGACACACATTTTTTGTATGTTTTAATAAACTTCTATATGGAGTTATGAACTATACATTTGGAATGTGAAAGCTGTTGAATGAATACTGCCCCTCCAATGCTTTATAATTAACAAGATAATTTTAGCTTCCACACTACGTTTATAACGTAAAAAGTGGAAGGTATTATAATCGTTCAGTCCGTCTGTCTGTCTCTCCGTCACCCACTTTCATAGTTCGAACTACAAATGCTACGGACAAGTGTGATACGTCAAAAAATTCAGCGCATCTAAATTAGAATAAATAAAATAAATGAAACTAGCCAAAAAAAATTTTAAATATGATCCACTGATGTAATTGACCGTTCACACTCATAATATTATTTTTTAACGTAATTTTAAAAATAATGATAAGTCATACCAGTTTTCTTGCAAATCTTAGTATGCAAATGTCTTCTAATTGGATAACAGGCAGAAAAATGGGAATACTATAAATCAAAAATATATTTAATTAAAATAATTGTTTTTAATTTTTTATAAAAACTTTTATTATATAGAAACAATATTATTGGTTGCTTATTTGTTATGTGAGAGTTGAAAAGCAGGATGAAATCTCAGGGATGCTCAGTCATAGAGCTAATGCATTAGTTTTAGGTCACTTAAAAATTAATAGTTTAAATGACCAGATTATATATATTTCCCCTCAAATTTACTTTAATTTGCAGTTGTGATGATTATCATGCCTCGTAAAAAATGCTTACATGGCAAAGCAATTCTTTCGCAGAGGATACGATTTTTCAAACCTAATGCATTAGCTCTATGGGAATGACCACCCCTCTTAAATATTTGTTAAGAAGTTCAATTTGATACAAATAAGAAGCCGCCTCTAATGAAAATATTTTTTAGGTGAATTAAAGCCAAAGGAGAAATGTAAGCAAAATATGAACAACTTAATTATATATTAAGAAAGGTTAAAAGACGTAAATCCTGCGCCCCTATTAGAATTCAGAAAGCGTTCCAGGCCATCAGGGCGTGTTGCTGGGTAAAAATAAAATATTTAATTGTAAAATAAAAAACTTTTCATTTAAAAAATTAATAAAAAAAAATTATAGTAAAAACAATAGAGACTGATAGAGCAAAAAGTTCGTGGCAATATTAACCGGGCGTGCGGTCGGAATCCTGTGGTCGCTCCCTCAGCAGGAACGCCGTACGTCCTCTCAAAGGAGGAATGCTATTAAAAATTTAAGGGAGGACCTATCCGAACCCACTTGATATTAACAAAAGAATATCAAGCGTCGATACATATTTAATTTTGTATTATTCTGCTTAGCAAACTGATTCAAAAATCGATTTATATTTTGGGGTCTACTAACTTCATTTCTAATTTCTCAAACGTACACAATATTTTTTACACTGATGGAAAGTTGTTTTCTTTGCAATTATGAGAGGGGCCCAATTGGTACAGTGGTAGTGTAAAAAACGAAATGCTTCAAATGCTTATTTTATGTTTTTTTAGTTTTCCTTTAAAAAAAATGTACCGGTATTTATTCGCAAATACAATTTCTGTTTGAAAAAGTTTTACTGATGCTAATAGTAAATCATATTCACATGTTGTCTTATTTGTGCAGATATTCTATTTCTGTTTGGACCATAATCAATAGTCAATTCTAGCCGTATCATAAGTTCAATGACTCTTTGAATTTCGAGATTCTTAACTATTGCGACGACAATGAAATGCAATTTTACAGAGAACGTTTTAACGATTTAAGAATCGATAGTAGATAATGTCTTCAGAGCAATTGATAGTATGTGTCAGCAACGAATTTGATTTAACGATTGAATAATAGATAGTAGATAACTTCTTCAGAGCAATTGATGGTATGTGTCATCCGAGTAATTAGAACTTTTCTATCGAAATAGTATCTATGATACAAATAAGTCACTCTCAAGCTCATGAAAATTATGTTTTTTACACATGCAATCCATTGTCCTAAAGGTAATTGGATAATAAATCCAAATTATGTTCAATGCCGGTAAACAAAACCATCCAATTAGGGTTTATCTGGATTCACTCATGGAATAAATAGAACTCTCTGAGTTGGTGGTTTGACATGGCTCCAACTAACATTTGACTAATTTTTGGTTAAATAGATTTGAAAAGGATAATTATATATAGTTGACAAATTTAGAGATAGAGAAAATAATTTCTGATTCACGTGCACCCATATATACCAGTTTGTTCAAGTTTTTAAAATTCGTTTTCCGTGTAACTTAATTCATCCGACGTTCGACATAAATTGTTCGGCATTATGTTTTTTTTATTTGTCTTACATTTCGTTAATTTATATAAACTTAAGAAAAAAGCTTATTTTTGCATGTTTAAATTTATCGATAGACACCACTATTGGCTAATATAAGGTGAACATTTGGGGAAAGTTAACAAAGAAATGGAAATTTGTTTACTAAAAAAAATCAAATGTAGTAATGGATTTAGTCCGAAAATCCACCGTTGTCGAATTCAGATTTATGTGAGACATTGCCACTTAACTTGACCAGACCGCACTATTTCTCGACTTTTGTTTCTGCTCCATTTTGCTACATCACTCCATTATTCTATGAAAACAAGGAATTTTTTTTCAAACGCATTCCTTTCGTATGATTTCCTTATTCACAAAATTTCACTTTTTATGCATTGTTAAGAGGAGGGAATAGAACAACTTTGAACTTAAAAACTTTTTTGGTCTTTATACCCAGTTTTTAGGTCTCTTTTTTTATATAAGAGGATACATTTTTATTAAACTAATTCAGAGTTCTTCCGTGACCATGTTCTTTAAAGAGAAATAAACGGACCAGTAGTTTACGGAAATCTCAAACATAAATTGTTCACAGCTATTCAGGTGTACTATTTTTTAAAATTTAAATTTGGAAAGATTTAATTAGTATTCACTAAATATTATATAGGTTTTGTATTTAGCAATAAATGCAAAAAAAAATCCTGCACTGCTTGGCTTAGAAAAATAAACAGGTTCAAAGATAGAAAAACCACGCGTCCAAAACAAAGACTAATTAAAGCTGAATTATTTTTCAAAAAAATGTTTAACAAAACAAGTCTACAGAGGGCTGAGAATACAAATAGATCAATGACCACAACCTTTCCTTTTCTTCAGGAAAATGACCTTAAAGTTAAGTTTAATCGTAATGGACATACTCTGTATGTTTATCAAAATGTGAAATATTGCTTTTTATGCTATCCTGTATTCCAGATGGTCTTTTATTCAATAAAGCGTATCATACTGCCAAATTGCACCTTACGTTTATACAATTGACTAGAATTATTATAACTTTAAATATAATAATACCCAATTTAAACAAGAATAAACATTTTGTTTCTTAATTTTTTCAGTTCTTATTTTAATTTGAATTAAATAATTTATTTAAAATATTTATATCATTAACTTTTTATAAAACAATTGTATTGCAGATGAACATATTTTTTTTCTCCATAAATTACCAAAAGTTACCTCAAACTTTTTCGAATCATTTGAATAATCGAAACAGTTATTACTTACAGTAGTGTACCATTTAATTTAAAATAATGCTCACTTTTAACTTTATTAGTTTTACTATGTTATTTAAGATCAAAAAGGTGCGTGTCTCCTAATCCTAAACAATCAATATCTCTTAAACGATAAATAATCAACAAGAAATTATGTCGAGCGTATCCCACATACAGAAGATGAACAAAATTATTTATACAGTTTGCAATTTTACATTTTTTGTCAAATGCTCTTTAAGACTTGTAACACATGTTACGGCACAGTCAATATAGACACTTATGAAATTATATAATACGCAGAATGGACCCAAAGATAAAAAGCGTTTTTATGCACTAAGATCTTAAAAATCCATGAAAAAAAAATTCATTATAAAATAAGATTTACCAAATAAAACTAAAATCTGTAAAAGAACTAAATTTTATATAATACATTTTAAAAAGATTAACAAAAAAATTATTTAAAGAAAATAACAATCCACTCTTGTGGTTATATTTATTCATAAAATCTTTATTTTTTTATTAAAGCAAATAAAACTTTTTGGTCATTTGACAAACTGAATGAAATATATTTCATATATACCAATTTTAGTTCAAAAATTTTATTTCAAGTGAAGTTATGAGTCATAATAGTAATTGCTTATTTTCTGTGCTTGCGTACAATTTTTCTAATTTTTTTGCAAATGTATACAACTTATATATGCAAAAATCTTACAGAACTAGAACCCTTAACTATAGTAAAAAATGTCTCCTCAACATACTAGTATGTTATAAAAATTTATGGAAATGAGACTTTTACTTAATACAAAGTTGCATAAAATTTTTAGTATAAAATCCTGCAAAAAGTTTAAAAAATTGAACGCATGCGCATCAAAAAGTAAGCTAAACACTATTAATACTCATAATTTCTTATGAAATAATTTGTTGCGCTAAAATTTGTAAGAAATAAATTTCATACAGTTAGCCAAATTTGTTTATTTTAATCAAAAAAATAAAGGTTTTATGAACAATATTACCCCGCAAAAACGGGTAGTTATTTTCTTTAATTGCTCACGTCTCTTAAAATATTGCATATAAACGTTAGTTCTTTTACCGAATTTTATTTTAGAATCTTTTTTATAACGTGTTTTTGTTATTTACTCGGCCTATCACATTTCGGCGAATAGACCATACAGTGAGAAAAGTAATTAATGTAATTTTTAAAAAGGTGAATGTATAAAAATTTGGTTGCGATTATTTAAACATTAAAAAAAATTCAAAACTAAGCCCAATATAAACGTAAAATAAACAAACGGTTTAAAAAAATGTCAAAAGAAACGAAAAAAAATGCAGTTATTTTGTCTAGTTATAAGTATAAACATGCTAGTTCTCCAAAATAAATTTTGAAATGAAAAAATAAATTTTTAAAAAATATTTATTTTAAAAATGAATTATGATTTTAAAAATACATAAATGTGAGTCAGAAATTTTAATATTCTAATTATTAGAAAATCTAAAATTTGAAACACATTTTTAAATACAAAAATTTTAAAGTTATATTTAAAACAAAAGAATTTTTTTTTTCAATTCCTTGAAAAAAAAAGAATAAAATTCGATGTTGCTGTCTCACCACGAGATCAGAAAATCCAAAACAATTATAAACATTGTCCAACCAAACTAAAATACAAAAACAATAATTGTCAAAAAATTGAAAGTACATACCTGACATAAACACCATGGCCACTTGTTTGAACAGAAGCAGTGAAACTGTTTGGTGTGTAGTGAACAAATCTTGCTATCCCACTAACCCACTGATTGAACGATTTTCATTTTACCCTGGAGCAATTCCAAGGTAAGGCGGCCACTCACTACCGATTCAATGGCACTGACCGTGAAAATACGGCGATGCAGGAGTGTCGGCTTTTACGTCCCAGATTTATTTTTTACTCTAATCCTCATGTAACGAGTTCCCTTTTTTAAAAGAAAGCGTTGAATTTGACTTGTTCTATCGAGCATGAGCTTGCGTATTGAACAAAAGGAAAACCGCAGTTGAGTTTCTTTTTTTTTTAGAAAGCGATGAAGTTTCTTTCTTTAAAGGTTTTACAGAAGAGCATAAAAACTCTGGACGATTTGATTGTCTGATTATGGAAATGTTGATATTTATTTCGATAGAATGTTTTTATTTTTTTTATTTGAAATAGTATGCTTTTCTTTAAGTAGATACAATATTATTCGATTCTACATTTAAAACTGTGGAAGAAAATTTTCTAGTTATGTTTTTGTGGTTCTGCTCTACTCTACAGTTTTGGAGGAGGTAACGTGATGGGCGTTCACTTATCAGAGTTCATTGTATTCGAAAAATGTAATTTATTTTGATTAACATATATATTGAGTTATAACAATGTACTCGTGGTTGTTACGATAAACGGAAAATTCATATTTTATAAGTTTATATTATATGTGTATATCTTTTATATGCTGTGTGTTATATGTTGATCTTTGTAGGGGAGAAGGGGGGCTAATGGGACAAGGGGCAAAAAGGGGTGAAAAATATTTTTTTACAAATATTTTTACACTACAACATTGTAACAGTTAGACTTCACATTTTAACAACCAAAGATATTAGCCATTAAAAGAATTTGATGAAGTGGAGAGAAGAGAATTGTTGTTTTGGAGAATCCAAAGTAAGTTAAAAGTGTGTCTTTTTTTTACGCTTTTAAAGTATTAAATAAAACATTTCATGAATTAAATTATAGTTTTAGGTAGAAGACATATCATAGATTAAGATATTATATGTCAAATACTGTGGTGAAATACTCGTGGTTCTGTGTTTGGTTCATTTAAAAATAATAGCACTGTGGGGTCTAATGGGACACAAATAAACCTAGCTTTGTATTCTTCTCTTGACGAATCTATATAAATCTCGAATATCTTATTCAATCAAGTTGCCAAAAACTTTTTAAAACTTTAATTTTAAACTTTTTTTCGTCGTATAATAGGTTAAAGTTCAAGTAGCTTCATTGATGACATATTTTTCCACCTGCAATTTCATTAAAATACATCTGACCATAGCTTGGTGAAGATTAATTGATTATTAATTATTTGTTGTTGGTAAAATTTGCTAGAAAGCAAACTATACTTTATTGTGTGGGATTGATTTCTGAATTAGAAAGAGATGAACTCCGGGTGATCAATTTAAAGATAAAGACGGTCTTTTTAAATTAACGTACCATGAAAAAGAGGACAAGTTTGGGATAAATTTTAGAAGAATTTAGTTACAAAACTATCCTTTCCAGTGATTCAACAAAAATTATGGGAGCAACTTCGATTTTGAGTTTTAGCTTTGACATTTCACATTTCAATGGGAAATAATTGTTTTAAAAAAATAAAATTTCATCATGTAAATGGTGTTTGCTTTAAAATTTTATTTTCAGGCCATTTTCTGATTCCTTTTCCATTTTTTGAAATTTTAATTGAGGCATTATTTACTATGTCCCATTAGCCCTGCACCCTGTCCCATTAGACCCCACATATGAGGGCTAATGGGACATTTACATGTTTGTTTAAAATGCCCAGCAACTAAAATATGGTAAGGTTTTAACATCCGTCGACTGACTTTTTAGTAAACAAATGTTCAGTTTATGAGCTTGTAAAAAAAGAAATTAAAAATCCTGTATTTTTGCTGAAATACAGAGGTTAAATTTTTTTCCCATTAGCCCACTCTCCCCTATATAAAATTAAAAGCGTCCCTATTTTTTTCTTCAATGACCCATAAAAATATTTTCGTTTTTTCGTCCGTCCGTCCACCGACCCACTGCTCATCATACTCAGAGGTGCCGATCCCCCCCAGAGGTAACGACGCACCCCCCCTAGATTTTTTTTAAATCCGCCCCCCCCCCCCCAAAAAAAAAAAAAAACCCGGTGTGGTTTTTATATTTATATGGACTTATGGAGTACTGAACCTAAGTAATTTACACCACATTGTGTATAGATAGGAATCTTTATGGTGTATACATGAAACTTTATAGTAAAATGATATTTTAAGTACCATCGAATGGGGTAACTTTGTCCTAAGAAATAAAACCCAAGTACTGACTTTCTTCTTGAATATTTTTCTACTGATAGGTCAACGCAGAGTTGCCCCTAATTGAAAAGGGAAGCACATTTTTTAATAGCTTTTATAATCCGGAATTGCAACCTATTTTTAATTTTCCTTTAAATAGATTTTTTTACAGCAAAAGCTATCGGGAATCTAAATAATCAGTAAAAATTCCGCTCAAAATTTATGTAATTATATTACTTTTTAAATCAATAAAAATAGCCAGATACGTGATCCAAAAACAGCTTCCTTCTATGCAACACATTCGACATTAACAAACAAATCAGAATAATTCTATTATGTTTACTGATATAGTTTCACTTAAAAATGTTACTATTTATTAAGTTACTAAAATTAAAATTAAATATTAAACAAAATTCTTACCCTGAAACTAGGAGTTGAACTTTCTTAACTATATTCAATCACCCACACATTTGACACCAGACGACAAGTATCTTCCTACTGTTTATAACTAAAGCAATGGCGGGAAAATGGCTTGGGCCTGAGTATGTATGCTAGGCCAGAAATATTATCCGAAGGTCATTCATTCATAGAACTGTTATATACACAATTCTGAATATTTATGATGTCTGCTTCAAATGCTATAACAGCGATTAAGAAATGTTTATGAGAAATAATTGTCAGCACATTGCTTTCTTCCGACGCCGGGCCTCTTAAAATAGAATTATCATTTTGCAGATTGGATTGTTAAAGATTTTAGTTGCGATTCCTGTTTTATTATGTGATTTTTAAAAATTAGAAAATTTTCGGATACGTTTTGTTAGAAATTTTTTTTCAGTTTTTTGTTGTTGTTAATAATAAACATGAAGTTCTGTTATAATTGATCACGACTTATTTAGTGCCAGTTACTGTTATTGCTCAAAATCAACTTCACAAAACTAAAACTAAAGCAATGCTCATACCTACAGACATATAACTCTCTTTTAACATCAAAATCGACCAATCAGCATAAACGTAAGATTCCAGTTTATGACCATTCTGTACCACACCACATGCCTCTTGAAATTCGAGTTCATCATACTACGTTTGAAAGCTGCACCACTTGAAAACAGAAATTTATGTGACTGAGTGAATGGTTAAATTGTAATTGCCAGATGATGGCTAGCCTCATCTAAGATATTGAAACCAAGGATAGTAAGGCTATTACTGACTAATTAATAGATTTTATTACATTTATTAAGACGACTAATTCAAATTAGTGTGCGCATTTTGGTTTATTAATATAGTTGGAGCATCAAGTGATTGATTAATGTACCAAATTAAGGGTTTTATTCAATTAAATAACTTATAAAGTGAGTTTAATTATTAAAAAGTGCAATTCTGCAAAAAATTTCTATTAAAATCAACAATTTAGAATCACTTGTCAGGAAAAGGCCCCGTTCCTTCCTTGAGGTCTTGCGTCTAAAGACAGCTTAAACCTCAACATGTAATTTTATAGTATTCTCAAAATAAACAAGTAGGTTTGTAACAGAATCTGTCACTTAACCCGCTTCCACACATTTGTGTTTAACAGGAAAAAACGCGCCAAACACAACATTAATTCTATATTAAACATTTACACGCTAAATTTGGCTAGTTTCATTTATTTTATTTCGAAAATTCAATAATTATTACTTATCGTTTGCAAAAATTAATTTATATTTCAAAGAATAAATATGTAATATTCCTCGCTCTTAAATAGAATGAAAACATTTCATATCAACATACAAAGAATCCGTAGTGAAATATATTTGACGTCATTTCAAACTGATCGATGTCGCAAAAATAAATTTATTTTAATTTATTGTCTAAAAGAATTAAAGTTTCTCGAGCGATTGTTGCGAATGGCAAATGTGATTTAATTCTAATAAAAACAGGGCCTTTAGCTATTTGTAATTCAAAGTTTTAAACGCCAAAATTAACTATTTTCATTAATCTTCTTTCTCAGATTTAATATTAGACTTTATCGTTTGCTAAATTTGTTTGAAGTTCGAAGAATAATGATGCAATCTTTTTTAATAAATATCATTGTGTCGCCTTAATTTCCCATTTACATTTCTTTCAAAAATTCACTTATTTATAGTTTGTTAAATTAATTCACAGTTCAAAAAATATATAATTAGTACAATTGATGCTTTAAAAATAAAAGCGAAACTCTGCATATTTTATATGCCAAGTTAGAATTCTCTATGCTTCTTTCTTCATACATTATAAAGAACCATCAAAAGAACTCTATTGTGATATTTCAACAATCCAAACTGAATTATATCGCATAAATAAATATTTTTTCAATTTTTTAAAATTTTATTTTAACTAAAGTTTCTCGTACGTTTAACAAAATGGCAACAGTGAAAATATTGAATAAAAATGGAATTTGCATGTTATTTCAATGTAGATTAAATTTTTAGTTTTTTAAATTTTAAATAAACTTCTAATTAATTTTTTTAATGAAATTTGGAATGTAGCCTAATCTGATTTTTTGCTTCAAAATGGTGTATTCCATTTGTCTATGGGACTTGTGGATGGCAACAGTGAAATATTGAATAAAATGGAACTTGCATGTTATTTCAATGTAGATTAAATTTTTTAGTTATTTAAATTTTAAATAAACTTCTAATTATTTTTTTTAAATGAAATTTGTAATGTAGCCTAATCTGATTTTTTGCTTCAAAATGACGTATCCAACTTGTCTGTGGGACTTGTGGTTCTTTCTGTGAAAGTGGTTGACAGACAGACAGACGGACGGACAGACAGACGGACTGAACGATTATAAAACCTTCCACTTTTTACGTTATAAACGTAGTGTGGAAGCTAATAACTAGAAATAGATAATAAAAATTATTACTATCTCGAGTGCTTCATGAAGGGAAGGGAGGGGGTGAACATTTTTAAAATCTAATGTCTTGAAAGCTGCCATCTAATTCTTGGAAATGGAGAGGGAAAACTGTTAAAAAATCCCACCACCCTACCGTATTCTAACTAAGATATGTAATTTTATATCTTTAGTCATCTTTATACAAAAAAAAGCCACGTAATAATTTTCAAAATCCAGATGCACATTAAAAAAATTAAACAATGTTTTTCATTATTAATATTGATTAATATTTTTGGTGCACAAACATGTTTTAAAGTGTAAACTTTGAAACTCAAATTATCAGTTATATCAAATATAATTAAAATCTTTTAGTATCCTTTCTTTATTTTCCCAACCTTCTGAAGGATAAAGACGTATAAATCCGTCAAATGACTGGTTTACCAGCAACACACATAATTTTTAAATTTTTATAAATTTAATTATTTTATTAAATTCCAAAATTTAAAGCATGGAGGAGTCATTTATAACCACCTATTACAGAAATATAATATTTTTTAAATTAAGGAATTAAATTTTCAGTTAAAATTTTAATTTAAAACTCAAGAGTGAAAACAAGTTTACAGTTCAGCCAATTTGCTTTTTTAGAGGGTTAACAAGCTTAAAATATTCAAATTATATAATTACGAAAATCTCACCGGAATCACTGCCATAACACTTCAAAATAAGCTCTTGGAGTATTTATAGTTATAGCACAGTGCATTTTAACTTCATTTAGTTTAAAATAGATCAAATAGATTCATTTAATAAAGGTGTATCTTTGAAGCTTCCCTCCGTTTCGAAAACAACAATCTAAACAAAGTAATACTTCTAAGCGGGAAAATTGCACTAATGTCATTGGGTGAAAAATAAATATGCGGGAGTCATCATTTCATCGAGTTGTATGTTATACAGACAGACTGCGTAGGATTTATGACATGGGAGAAGGCCAGCTGGAAGAGTTTTGTTTAAGCTTTAAAGAAGTGATGGGTTGTTTATGGGTAATAAATGTCAAAAATATGCCATTATCCATGTTCTACTTTTCGTAATGTTCTAGGATTTTGGTTATCATTTTTGATTCTTGACGGTTATGCCCCCCCCCCCCCTAGGTATCTGGGGGGGGGGGAGGCAGATGATTAGAAAGAACAAGAATTCATTAGAGTTTTATCTTAGACAAAATAAACCATTCACATAAAAAAAAATTCTAATTTTTTTCGACCCCCCCCCTAAAATTTCAACGACGCAGTCTGCGTCGTTGACCCCCCCCCCTGTAGGCACCCCTGTCATACTAATACAGTTAGGGAGTCATGCCATAATGACTTTTAACTTACTCAAAATTTAAAAAATGTGCTTATTCTTAAGAGTTTGAACTGACGTTTTCTAGTTAAACCTTGTTTGTTATTCCTGGAAGAGCCACACATTTATAAATAGAAAATTAAATAATAATAATAACATCAGCATCAATAATATGAATTATTATTAATAATAATAATTAAATAATAATAATTAAATAAATTATTATTATTATTAATAATAATAATAATAATTAAATAATAATAATTAATATTAATAAATTATTATATTAATTAATAATAATTAATTATTATTATTAATAATAATAATACCGCAGTCAATAAGGTGCCGTATTTTTGAACATAGTTGTTTATAAAATAAATAGTAAAATGATAAATAAGAGCATGGGAACTAGATATAGCACAGGGTGGGTTGGCATCAAGCTTTGTCTCTTTCCTCGTCTAGCCATCCTATAAAGGATAGCGCTGGACAACAAAAATTCAGTCAATAAATAGCATCTAGGTATATCAGAATCATGCACGTTAAATCTATCCCGACTCTAATTTCAATGTCGCTACAATGGTTTCGTCGCTTTCTTTGTCATTTGACTGCGGTTCAAAATTATGAGATCTCTTATAAGGGGGATAGACAAAATTATTGACAGTTTGTAATTTTAAATGTTTTTACATTTCTCACGAAAACTATGAATATGTAAAATGCTTTTGGCGACTTGTAACACGTTTTACGGCACACATTTTCACGCAAAAATATAGTATCTAAAGTAATTATGTTGCACGCAGAATGGACTCTAAGATGAAAAAAAAAAGTTTAACCCATAAAAAGATTATTATTTTAAGAGAAATATTAACCTAGACAAAAGCTAACATTCTGTAAAGGAACTAACATTTATAACAAAATATTTTAAGAGGTTTAAGCATTTAATGAAAATAACAATTCGTTCTAGAGATTAAATCTTGTTCAGAAACTCTTTATTGTTGGAAAACATATCTATTTATCGGCAAAAATAAAAATAAAATTACGGGGTTCCCAGAGTACAGTGTGAGACTGTGACAGACGTGCCTGTTAAATACGTGAAGTTCAAAGTCCCGACGGCGTTAGCGTACAATGTAGCTTGAAGTCCGATTGGGTGTCAGCTCAGGTGTCAACCTCGTCACTCGACCGCGGTTATAAACTACGAGGCGTAATTGGCTGTATTTAAGCTCCTAAAGGAGGCTAGAAATAGACAGCGGAAAATGACTAAATTACCAAAATATAAAGATTTAATGAATTATATTAACCCCAAGAGGCCCCCCGGTGGCCGAGAGGTGTAAGCTACGAGCCTCTCACAGAGAAGGTTCTTGGTTCTGTCCTTATCCTAGCCATACTATAGACATATTCGTGCTGTTGGAAAAAATCCTCTAAAAATCACAGGGGTACCCGAGGACACTGCGAGTGTGCGTGCTCGTTAAATCTGTGGAGTCGAAAGTCCCGACGGCGTTAGCATACGATGTCGCTCGAAGTTCCGTTGGGGGCCCGCTCAGGTGTCGACCTCGCAATTGACCAGGGTTCTAAATTACTAGGCGTCATTGGCTGTGTTAAAGCTGCTAAAGGAGGCTAGAAATAGGCAGCTGGAATCGATTACATATTAAACCGCAAGAACGGCTTGTTATTTTCTATAAATATGCTTATATCTCTTAAATTATTGTATATTATATCTCTTAAATTATTGTATATAAATGTTAGTGTTTTTTTTGCAGAATTTTAGGTTTTGTTTAGGTAAATATATCTTTAAAGGGTTTAATCTTTTTATGGATATTAAGATTAGAGTGCTCCTCCAACGTTTCTATCTTTGGATTCATTATATGCACCATATAGTTACATTAGATATAGATACTATATTTTTGCATGAAAATGTATGCTGTAAAACGCATGTTATAAACACGGAGGAAGCCGGAAGGAGAAGTGGGGAGAAGACATCGGGTATGCCGTCACTGCTACCGCGGCGCCATCATAGAGCGTCCAAAAAAAAAGCCGGGAGTGCGTAGTCGAATAGGATTTTGTGTCAATATAATAACGTTTTAATTAAATATGTTAAGAAAGATTCTGAAATAATTGTAATGTATTGAGGAATTGTCCATTCTCAATTCCTTCTAGATGAATGTAGTATAACATCTACTACACAGGAGAGCATAATTATTATTTAGTTCATTCTAATAAAAGGAGATAGCTTGGACGTCCAAGATAATTTATTGTAAAGAGATCATTTAGAGTATTTAACGGGACGGAGCCGTAGCTCGGTCCGCCGCCAAAAAGCACACACAACCTTACATCTCGAAGTCTAATTAAAAAGTGACTATTTTTAATGGTCATGACAAGAGTGGATCAGAAGTCAAAACAAAGTCTTCTGCGTCTGCAATTTCTGTGGGAAAGAATGTATTGACGCCTATTGAAACGTGGGAACTGTTCGATGGATCGGCACGACATTAACTGAGAGTTATTAAGGATGAACTGAATATTAGACTATTATAGAGATTTTTGTGGTTCATATTATAAATTTATAGAGATTTGTACGATATATCACATGAATAATATTTAAATTTGCCCTTATTTTTAACTAAAATAGCACGAAATTAGATTTCAATGTTGTGCTTCACTGTAAAATGTAATTCTGTTTTCCTAACTGAATAAATTTTATTTTACTATTTTAGACGATTTTTATGTGCAGTTTTTAGTAAAATCTTAACATCCTTATTTATTTATTTTATTAATTCTTATGAATATTATAATAAAGACTCATTTATTAGCAAATCAAAAGGTAAAACTTGTACCCAACTGTTACTTGTCAGTATTAACTACTATTTGTTTACGAATTACTCTCGTTTATTCTTCCCATATTTTAATAGCATAAATAGGTTTTCCTTTAGTTATTATCAAAAAATTATTTATATTAATTATTAACATTAATTAAACACTTACTGATAATTTTTATTAATGTTATTTGTTAAAAAGTAAAATGTTAAGCTTTACAGCAAAATATTTTGCTTGATTACCCATAATGATGGTTCTAGTTTGCCGATGTAAATTATTTTCTGCTAACAGTTTATCGGCTTCTTTATTATATCGATCAAACCAATCACTTTAGGTCAATTTCCGTGTTGAAGTTAATCAAAAAAACAAAGTAGGGTCTTGAAAATGTTTAAAAGTTACAGAAATTCTGGTAATCAACAACATTTAGAGTAATAGAAACTAATATTTAGTGGGCCCTTAATTTTGGGGGCCCTAGGCCCGGGCCTAACAGGCCTTATGTCAGATCAGGCCCTGGGTACATATGTATTTCCGGCTTGTGTGCTTGATCAGAGACCCGCTTATAAACCTTCGTCAAGTAAAGAGACACATACAGATTTTTTACTGACACAGAGAGAGAAATTACACCCAGTGCTAAGGCAGGAATCGAGCCCGCACCCGGTACAGTGAAAACATTGAAGGTTGGTTGGTAGACTTATATTCAGGTTTGTGTACTTGGTCAGAGACCCGCTTATAAACCTTTGTCAAGTCATACAGACACAACACACACACAAATAACAGCAGACTCGCTCTCAATAGAGGGCAGTACTACCGCTCGTAAATGGATCCATCTAATTTTTAGAGACAGAGGACTAGAGGATCCCCAGAATTGACTTGTCACTCCCGGAGGTATTGATTTGGTATGGGAACTTTGAGGACTTTCTGACCACGACGGAATTTAACGCGCACCAGTATCATTAGCGTACACGGGGGTCTTCGGCGGCCAGGACTCGAACTCGCAACCTTAAGGATACCAGTCCAAGACCTTACCAACCAGGCTATCCCCAAAACATAATTAGGTTGGTTGGTAGACAAATATTTTCAGGCTTGTGTGCTTGGTCACAAGGACCCGCTTATAAACCATCGTCAAGAAGGAGGACACGACATACACACACATATATGACAGATGCTGCCATCTATCGCCACCTCCACAATTTAGACATGTCCCTGAAGGGGAGGGAAATAGTCTCCAGGAACCTGTACCCGTGGACAACAGATTTAACGAGCCCAACGGATTTTTCGGACCCAACAGATTTAACGAGCACGTACTCCGCATATACTCGACAAACACAAACATCCATGTCTTACCGGGATTCGAGCCCGAACCCAGAGGATCCAAAGGCTAGCTCCCTAACCGTTGCGCGCCGAGTCGGCAAAACTTAAGTAATTCTAAAGCCCATTTCACATCTTGTCACAACTACTTGCAACTCCCATAGGACACCATGCATTTAAAAGTTGCCTCAAGTTCGTGAGATTTTTTCATGCGAGCACGAAAAAATCTCAAGTTGCATGTACCGTTAGCCAATCAGAATTCAGTATTTGTTTGGCTACATTGTGACGAACTAGACTTTGCCAACTGGTTGTTTATTTACTTTTTAAGACGCCAACTTTCCTTGCTTGCAAAAAATGCAAAAAATCTGCGCAATTATAAATGGGTAGTAATTGGACGGCAAATATGGAATTGATCTTATTAATGAAGTTCGGAAACATAAATTTCTGTACGATGCAAGCGATGCCCTGCAAAAAGATGAAACTTGCCAAATTGTGAGATAAATAATTTTTTGTGGAAACCCGAAAAACCAGGTTTCCACAAGTTACGAGTTGCAGTTGCATTTAGTTGCAACGGAATTGCATGTAGTTGTGCAGGTGTGAAATGGGCTTAAGCAACACATGCCACATAAGCCATCAACGACGTGAAACAACCCCATAGTCCCCATAGAACTATGATTGTTTAGAACTTACATCAGATCTACAATAAAAAAACTCAATAAACAGAATTTAAAAAAAAAGACAAATTCTCAAAAGTTTACCCGGCCGGCTAGCCTTCTAAAAAATGTATTGTAAAAAATGTCCTGTAAAAAAAATTTCAAAAATTACGGGGGTCCCCGAGTACAGTGGGACAGACGTGTTCGTAAAATATGTAGAGTTCAAAACCCCCACGGCGCGGTGTTAGCGTACAATGTCGCTCAAAGTACAGTTGGGTGTCAGCTCAGGTGTCAACATCGTCGCATAACCAGGGTTTTAAATTACGAAATGTATTTGACTGTGTTTAAGCGTCTGACGGAAGGAAGAAGGAAGTAGAAACCAAAAACGGTTAACTTTAGTAATTTGAATTTCAATGTTTGTTATTGGGCGATTTTATTTCTACTGTTTACTCTTTAATTTAAATTTTTAAACTGTTTTAATTACTATAGCAATCCATTAAAAACAATGGAAGTTATAGATTTGGTTGATTCAAACGACAGTGTTATCGTAGGCATTATATCCGGATCCGATACATCTGAAGATCTCCCTCCTATTTCGGAACTCATATCCGATTATTGCCCACCTGAATTTCCCCTGGAAGGTGAAATAGTTTGGGCAAAATATAAGAAATCACATTGGCCTGCTCTGATAAAAAAAGTTTACCAAAAGGAGAAAAAAGCAAGACTTTGGTATTTGGACTCTTTCTCAAAATCTTTTAAGGTGCCTTTTAATAACTTACACACATTTGATGATGCAGAGTTTGAACTCGAAAATTACAGAGCGTATCTTCGAAGTCCCTATTCCATGCGAAGTCCCTATTCCATGCAGACTCTTTACACAAGAGTGGTGGATGCCGCTAAAGATTATTTATTACGAAAAAAAGAGGGTGCCGAAGATGATCCTGCAGACTTTTTTGCAAAAAAATTGTCTAAACCAAGGCTATTAGAGCCGGTAGCTTCAAATCAATCGGCTAAAGATGAAAAAATGTCTGAAGCATCGCAAAATTGTTTTAAAGATTCGGACGAAGAGAATAGTGCTTCTGGTAGTGAAGACGAGAAGGAAAGAATTAGAAAAGAATTGAGAAAAGAATGGTATGCTGAATGTATCGCGTTAGAAGAAGAGGAAGAGTATTGTCCTGAAGACAAGGTCAATACCATTGTTGCATGTATCAGAGCAGGGGAAGTAAATGAATATCTCAAAGATATAGTTTTTAATAAAACACCTTGTGAGAGACAAAAGACATATGAGGAATATCATGCAGCACATAAAATATGGCACAACAACAGCTTTCCTATTAACATAAAAGACTTTTCAAAGTCCAAAGCTATTTATGATTACCTCGAAAGTTATTATGAAAGTATTTTTGGAAAAAAGAAATTGCATATGTTTAAGTACATAACTCATGTTTGGATGCCAGAAGCCATGGCCGAGGCCTTAAAATTGGTTGAAAGTGGTTGGGCACCCGGGCCAGCATTAAGTGCTAATGAAAAGTTGCTCAAGTCGACTGAGGAAAATTCGAGTTCAGAAGAAGAAGAAGCCCACACATGTATAAGTGGAAAAGAAATATGTGTTGGTAGGGTGACATCTTTAAAAAATGGTTTCCCAGAAAAGAAATTAAAGATTGTACTATCTAAAGAAAGTTGGAATTTAGAAGACGAATATACTTGCGTGTTTATTAATAATGAATCCCTGTCTTATGATGATTTCAAAACTAAGGAACTTGGGATTATTTTGAATGATTGTAACAAATCCTCTTCAGCTACTAATTCCAAAACTAGACAAATACATAAAAAGAAGCCAATTGGAGGTACACCAATTAAGATGATTTGGGTGTCTCCCTATGAAGCCAAACTGAAGTCTCGGAAAAGCGAGATAAGTGTTGATAAACAACGTAAGAGAAGAGGTCGTAAACCCAAAGGCAGGAAGCAAAAGGTATAACTATCAATTTTATTTTCAAGAGTTTTTTTCCCTATAGGAGATAAATGTAAAAACTTAATTTTTTAAATGGCGATAAAACCAATTTTGATCAACATTTTATATTTTGTTATATTCATGTATACAGTATCTATACAGTAGGTTCAAATAGTAAATATTGAAAAGAATTAAGTTCACAAAACTATTAGCTTTTGTAGTCGTTACAACTTTTTAATCATTACATCAGGTTGCCTAGTTGTCAAATTCTCTTTGTTCTGCTATGCAGATATCCGAAACCAAGAACTAACCTTCACAAACAGAATGAAAGGTAATTGAAGGTCGGTTAGGCTGTCAATTAATGTTCATTGTCCATTCCCCCTCCTCTTTCTCCTATGGAGGTATTTGGAAAGCTACTTTTATAAACTAACTTTGTTACAGTTACTTTATTGAAAAGTCACTCTGTTACTGTTACTTAATATGAAAAGTAACTAAATACAGTTATTTAATTAGAAATTTCAAGTTACAAGAAAAAATGCAATTTAACCATCGTACTGTTTTTCAAAGAGAACCAAGGCTAATGAAACATGAGCATAAACAAAACACTGCAATTACAATTAATAAAAAAAATTCTATTTAATTTTAAAAGGAGTTGCATTTCAAAAATGGCATCCGAGATCCTCCTCATTGGGAAAGCAGCGTGTGAAGTAACGAAAAAGTAACATTATTTTTCATTACTTTGTTACTGCTAAATCTAAGTTGCAGTTGCTTTCTGAAAAATCTAATGGCATTACTCAGCATTACCTATAAAAAGTAACTGTGTTACAAGTAACACTTTACTTCAATCCCTTCTCCTATTCAACACTAGGTGATCCCATTTACTCGACACATCATGTGCACATATTTGTCTAAAAGTTCCACTTGTAAGATTATAATTGAACCTAACTAGAGGAGCAGGATGATGCTTCGCTTTGTGACAAAATGCTTGTAAAAAATTTCAATCACAAATAAAAATTAGAAGTTTCTAGATTAAAAAACAATTAACTGACTTTTTGGTAAAATTTTAAATCCTCATATTTCTTAAATGTTATGCTTGTTGAGTCCACCAGACTTTCTTCTCTCAGATAATGTAACTTTACTTTAATATTTCATAAGATCTCCTGTTGGCTGTAAAAATCAATTTTGTAGATTTTTCTTTACTTCTGCTGATTATTTGCAAATTCTCTTATATGCTGTGTCACCCAATTCCGTGGATAATCAGGGTGAACGGTATATATATTTTTCTTTGGTTATATGAAAAACAAAACGGACAATAATTCAAACTAAATGAAAAACAAAAGTATATATACTTTTTTCTTTGTTTTCTTTTTTAGGTTATGCCATGGTCTTCTATCTAAGGACATTGTCTTCTATCTAAGGATGTAGCTACAGACTTAAAATATTTTTTTTTACCTTGCTTGAAGTTACTACACTTCAAAATTGTTATCCAAGGCACCTAGTCAACCAAATGGAGGTCTGGTATAATTGTGTGCCTTGTCAGACTAAAATTTTTAACTTAATCACTCTAAGCCCCAACTAAAATTGTTTCAAAATATTTAAACAATGCACAAAGTGTCTGATTGCAATTTAAAAAGTAAACCATAGAATAGCATAGATCTTTAAACAAACACAAAATTTCTATCAAATCTAATTATCTTCTAGTCTACTCTCTTCCGGTGAAGGTGCAATCTTTTAAAATTCTATAAGTATGTAAGACTTGAACTGTTAGTTTATTTAGAAGTGCTTTGATATTTTCCAATGTCGCGTAATACATTTGAAATGTTGCAGATTAGATTTTTTTGTTATGTTTATATGTTTCTTTTATAAACAGGTCATCTGATTTTTGTTAAATGCTTTTTTTGATTAGAATTAGAGATAAGTTTTTACTGATACTTTTTTGTAATAAAATCTGATATAAAAAATTATTTTGATTATTTGGTTTACTATAAAACCAAAAGTGAGTGTTTAAGAAGCTTTTTTTTTGTGAGGAAGTTTTTATTTTCTGAGGGGGCATCCACAAATTGCATTATCCCTTGGGATATTTTATGAGATTTAACTCAACCCTATCCCCCCCCGCACCCCCAATGTCATGTGAGATTTTGCAAAATTTTTATGTGTACTGGAAAAGTTTTATTTAAAAAACACACACAATTTTCATTATTGTTTTTATTCGAAAGACTAGTTAGTGGCCATAAGTTAAGATTTTTTTCTTAAATTGAATAGATCGTAGTCTGGAATCCCAGTAATTCAGCCAAACAATAATAACATACCGAAATAGAAACTATGAAATTCATTTTTTAAATATTTTGTCCATGACTCTTGCCAGTCACAAGAGTCACTATCGGAACCAACATATCCATAAGATTTAAAGCAAAATAATCTGCATGACACTTTCCCCCCCTCTGTTGCTTATTTTTTAATTTTTGTACCTATCCCGTTTTTCGAGAGGTTTGGAATGGAGTTTCGGTTTCTACTCTTACCTTATTCTTATGGTTTGGATGGTCACAATAAATATTATTGTGTTAGATTTTGCCATATTTTAATGTCAAGAAACTTTTATTACTTCATTTTCTCCCAATTTTACACTGTTTTTGCGGTTGAAAATTACATGAGATTTAACGAGACCCCCCTCCCCTCAACATGAGATTCGCTTAGTCACCCTCTCCCCTTAAAAACATCATAGATGCCCCATTAGTTGCCAAGAAAGCTTGTTTAGTCTTTTTCTTGTTTATTTTTTGTAAGAAATTGAGTTTTTTAGTCATTTTGTGTACTTATTAGTAAATTTATACTGACTTAATTTCATGACCTTTTTGTTCAATGTGATCTTAATTGGTATTTCATTGGCTGTTGTGTATTATAACCTCCTGATACTTGGCATCCCTTGAAATGGGTGTTTTGTTTTATGTTCTTTTTACAACAAAATTTATTTTAAACATTAAGAACTGAAATGGTTTTATAGAAGAGGATCTGAATATAACTTTTCAGCCTTTGATTGCATCCATCAGTATTTTATTTATATAAAAAAATGACATAGCATGAGAGTCAAGCACAATTTTAGAAGTAAAAAAATACTGAAACTTCCTTATTCTGAACTTTTTATTATTTCTGCTTAACTTTTAAACTTATTTCTTTCAGAAACTGTTTATTTACTAATGGTTAATCAAAGTTATAATAATTACTTAGCATTTATTTGTTGAAAATGTTTTTCATCGATGACTTGTTTTTTTATGTATTTTGCCTGCTTTCATTATACAGTTGGATTAAAAAGTCTGTGCAACTTTGGAGAAGACCAGGTCTGGATATCAGGATTTACAGATTTTATCTTATTAGCCTTTTAAGTCTAGTTATTATCTTTGCATTAACTTTAAAAGACACTAAGAATGGAAATGAATAAAAAAAATATCTTTTATTAAGTTTTTTTTTAAAGAAAAACCAAATAAACTTACAAGAAACTAGTATTAATTAATGCTCCTTAATTACTTTAATTATTTTTTTTAAGTAATGATATCTTAATAGGAAGTAATTTCAATATTTTTACTGCAAAATTGGTGTGGATGTCAGGAATTGGCAGATATTAGGTTGGCACATTTCTGGCATTCCATTGTGTTTCAATAACTATCATATTTAGATGGTTAGATTTGCCTTAATATTTTTTTGGTTTTGCATTATTTTTACATTAACATTTAAAAGTATTGAAAATTTACTGTTGAAACTTGGCTTTGCTGCTGTATATTCCTTTGCGGAAATGAACTTTACTCTAGTGTACAAAAAGGTAACTTCAGTGTGTTTTTTTTATATCAGTGATGTTACGGCTCAAAACAGTATCTCTTCGCCCCAAGTGGAAATGTTTATTAAATGTTTAAATTTTCTGGTTAATATCATTTGCAAAAAAAAAAAAACTAACTGTTAATAACTTCAATTTATATTTTCTTAGTGATGTTTGTGATACAATTGAGTTTAAACTTTTACCTGTTTTTTCATTAAATTTCTATCTCAAATTTTTTTTATAAATGTTAAAACTTGTTATAATTAGTATATAATAATTATACTACTTATTATATGGCATACATAATTGTAATAATTATAATTATTCTTTGGTATTATTTTTTAACTTTTCATGTACTGTTACAATTTACCCTACTTAATGGCATGTTTTGTTGGCAAGTGCAAAAATGGTTAAAATAAGCAATTATTGTTGCATCTTATTTTTCTGAGTGCTGTGTTTTTCTGAGTGCTGTCTTTTACTTTCTGTCTCTATAATTTGGTATTTGTAATGTCATTTACAAAAAAACAATGTTAATAACTAATTTATATTTTCATAGTGATGCTGTAATATAAATGAGCTTAGACTTTTACCTGTTTTTTCATTTGAATTTCTATCTCAAATTTTTGTAGTTAAAACATGTTTTAATTATAGTTCTTTGATATTCTTTTTTAACTTTTATGTTCTTACTACAATTTACCCTGCTTAATAGCATGTTTTGTTGGCAAATGGTAAAAGTGGTCAAATGCAATTATTATTGTATCTTATTTTTCTGAGTGCTGTGTTTTATTAGCTTTATTTTGTCGTTATAATTTGGTATTTTTTTACTATGTGCTTCACATTCTAAATGCCTATATTTTGTACTTAACTGTGTTTGATATTTGAGTAAACTAAGCATTAAATTCTTTAACAAATATGGTTTGCTATTTTCTAGTGTTACACCTTCATATAAAAACATTAACTCATTAAAAGCCACAAAAATGTGGTTTGCACATTGCAGTTTTTATTCTAGGCAAGACATTCCAAAAAACAAATGTATTACTTTATTTCAATTTGTTGAAGTTTTTTCAAATCAGCCAAGCACTTGAAACAAATTATTTTGGAACTGTAGTAGTGCTCTGTAGTGTATTTCAATATTACAGTCAAACTCCAATTGAATCCGAAGCAATTGGGATTTAACCACATTAGGATAATCAGGAATTCAGATAATTGGAGTTAATCGGAAAAAAGTGTAAATTCAATTAATTCCTTATTGTATTGTTGGTCTGTGAGATTATGTAGTTCCAGTTTTGGTAGTTATTAACCCAACCAAATCCAAAGTGTTCCAAAACCAAGTGTGGTAGTTTGAATTATCGTTTTTTTTATTCAATTTATGTTGGAATGTTGGTTTCCCGAAAGTTTATATGCGACATATAAACTTTTATAACCAGCCTATTTGTTACTGTTCGTCGCTGTAGGATGTTATGCCTAGTATTTTTTTTGGTCAGTCCAAAAAAAAAAAAATTCACTAGGTATGACATTCAACAAAGACAAACTGTAATAGATGGCAGAAAGGATTTTTTTTTCGAAATTCGGATAATCAATCAGCAACTCTTCGGATAATTGGAGTTGTATTTATAAAACTTGATCCTGGAAGATCAGTACCTTTTACAAGTTTTAAAAGTTGTGAAATTTTTATCTGCAATTTTGAAGTTAACATGAAATTTTTAAATTTCACATTTTTTGAACTTTTATTGAATGGTTTGAATTGATGTTTTTTAGAGAAAACAAAATTGCCACGCAAAAGAATTGAGTAAAGTGGAATAAACGACAATTCATGCATATAACTTTTTTGAATCACACAACTAGAGGATTTGAAAAGAAATTAAAAATGCAAAAAAGTAATGTTTTTTTTAACAAATACATATTAATTTTTTTTATAGAAACTATAAAATACTAACTGTATTAGTCTTTTATTCTAACAATGATACAGTAATTTCAGTACATTTAAACTTGAATAAAATATTGATACTACTAGTTGCATACAAAATGTTAACGAATCAGTACACTATATGGAATCACAAAAATACATTTTCGTACGAATCGTGCATAACAAAACACTTAAATGTATATATGGTAAAAGATTGAAAGAGTGCAAAAGTTATATCCAGGAATTGGAAAGTTACTTTAAAAAAGTAACTGTTACAGTTACTTAATATGAAAAGTAACATGTGTAACAGTTACTTAATACGAAAAGTAACGATTCACAGTTACTTTTTGAAATTTCAAATTATAAGAAAAATTGAAATTTGCTGAAATTATAATTAATAAACTTTTAATTTCAAGCTTGTACGCTAATAATCAGGCGACAACGGGTCCATCAGCAAACTCTCAGGAGGGTACTGACAGAAATTGGTGTGAACATGTCCTCTCCCCTCCCCCCTTCTTCAAGGGGAGACTTTGTTGTTGGTTATTGTTGTAGGACCCATTCAGGCAACACAAAGGGGTTTGCACTGGTCGAAACTTGCCGAACGACAACCTTCTTGACAGTCAACGTGATTTATTTCAAAACCCCTTCTTTTCGGTAGATGCCTGTGATTACTGGTCTTATAATGTGATACTTGCAAAGATAAACAGACCAGGAGAAAAATTTGTACTTTAGCAATTCTTGCTATGAAATCTCCCGCCACGCCTTTAGCAGCCAAAGTGGACAATGCTATTTTGCCTTTTCCCTCCCAAGAAAAGCTCGTATTTCGGGAATGCGAAATGTTCCCTTCTCTCTCTCTAGGAGTGGAATTTCAAAATAAGCATCAGACAAACTTAGGAAAGTAACGCAATTTTTCGTTACTTCGACACCGCTAAAAGTAACTAAGTTACAGTTACTTTCTGAAAAATATAACGGCGTTACCTAAAGAAAGTAACTGTTACAAGTAACGCGTTACTCCAAAATCCCTGGTTATATCTATTACTTATATTGCACACTGATATTGACTTACAAAAATATTTTTATTTCAGATTCATAAAATCCCGCTTCTGAATTATTTTCCATAATTATTAGACACTGTATTTAAGCATAAAATAGTATGTAATCATTTAAAAAGCATTATGTGACTTGAAAAGTAGTTATTTACAAAAAAGCAGAAACATTCAACAAAATTTCTTTTGTTTAAGTTATTAGGAGTACATGAAAAATTATCATGAGCCTGTTAGCAGATTTTTCAATATTGTATAATCCAACACATGTAACATAATCAAATGTTTTTGAAAAAAAAAATTTAACAAACATCATTTATTGACAAAAAAATTATATAAGAAATTAGAATGTACCTAGAATCGTTAGGGAAAACAAAAGAGTATATTTGTTTTAAATAAGAAATATATTTTGAACATAAAGCGTTCAAATTGACAGTCGAGTTGAAATATCGTGCACTAGGGACCGACGTCATAATTTAGAACAACAATCAAGTATTTAAAGGCAGAGTTAAATTCTAACACAAACTATATCAATATGGAAAAGTAAAAATAGTTATTAAAACTATTTATATGTTGGTGAATAAAATTAAAAAGGAATAAAACATGTATCTATTTATCTATTTAGAAAAATTAAACTAATTTTTTAAAGCTAATAGTATAACATTGTGCAATCGTAAAAATGCCTGCATTGTTCAACAAAATTATTTCTTATAAAAATAAGTTTTCATGCTTTTTATTTTAAAAAATATATAATTCCAAAAGCAAATGCCTTCCTAAGTTAATATTTGAAAACATTTTCTATTCAAACAATTGCATTAACTTATTTACCATATGCAACAATTTTTTTTATTGATAAGTGGTATTTGTGCGATTCTGTCATAAAATTAAATATTGTTCCATGGGGAAAACTTACGGAGATATTTTTTTTCTCTTCTTTAAGTCAGGTTCTTATATAAGTATATAACAGTTTTATCAATAAAATATTTGAGCAAAATTTTAAGACACAAATATTGCAGAAAATTCCACACTGTCCCTAAAGTCAAATTTTTAGTATGGATAGCAAAATAAAAGATTTATTTGCAGAAAATGACATTTATTTGAAGTTTAAATTGAAGTAACACTATCTTTCAAAAAAAGAATTTCAAGGTAAGGCTTTGGAAATTTTTAATATTTATTTTGCTTTTTAAACTTAGCTTTTGGATTTTGGTTTCCTTACTGTCCCTCTTGGTGAAGAAACACTTTGCGAAGCTACAATGCCTTGTAATTGAACAGCAGACAAATAACTTACATTTCAGTAAAAAGTAAATTTGTTTTGCTACATTTTAACCAGAAGGCTACAAGGTCAAACAACTAAGTAACATCAGCTTTATAAATTTCCTAACTGTTCGCAAGTATAATTATGAAAAATTGACAAACTGAATATTTTTTCTTGGACTATTTTAATGAAAGTAAAATGTGAACAAATGTCATATTAAATTTCCTTAAAGTTTTAACATACTAATAGGCTAGAATACATAATAGTAACTTTCTTATTGTCTATTACTTACAATACCTATTTTATAATAAAAAACTTAACTTTAACTTAGTAAACTTAAAAAAAAAAAAAACTAATTTACAAATAATATTTGCTGAATACTTTTTGTTGTGTTTTAAGTTTTGGATTCATATACTTGATAGCTAAAATTATGGCTGACATGCTTGTAATAAGAATTTCACAAGTGAATTATTTAATAAAAAAAAGCATTTAAAGCATAGAAAAATATTGAGAAAATATATGGCAGCATTTTTTAATTAAATAGTTTTGAATTTATTCATTTTTTAAAATCATTTTTTTGTAAATTTTGATATATTTTCCATTTTTTATATACATTAATAACTACAACTCCTCTGATTTAGAATGACATTTAAAGTTGTTCAACTGCATCAAAAATATGTTTAAGATTGGAGAAATCTTTTATTTAATAATTATTTTAAATTACTACTACCTTTCCAAATATTGCCTTAAATAACTACAAAGGTATTTACTATATATTTGCAGTCAAAATGCAATTTAATATTGTGTGCTCTTAAATAAAACTATCACAACAACACGAGTTTAAAAAAAAGCCACCAAATGCTAAAATATATTTCCAAGCAGCATGTGTAAATGACAGTGATTGTCCATAAAAACACTTTGAAATATTGCATAACATCAACAATGCTAGTTAACATTCAAAACACTTAAAAAGTGCAACACAGTAAATAGATTGTATATAAAAGTTAACATTACATGTATATTAGAAATTTGACATTTACTTACAATCTAAGTAGATAGGAATCTATAAAAATTGCTTGTGATGTACTACAGTACAAACAAGAATATAGCTAAAAGTACACAATAGATTATTTGAATATTTTAATCATAAACACTAAGTTCAAAATAAACATTTAATTTGTTTAACTGTGAGAGATTTTACAGATTAGTGAATTTAAATTGATAATTTATTTGATTTAGTATTCAATCAACGACAAAGCAACAGGTAACCAACGGAATAGGCCTAAAAGTTAAATTATTTGAAAAATAAAAGTAATTAAGTCTGAAAATACACATGAAATCAATTGAGACATCAATAAAACAAAAAGTTTGATCTACTGTCTTAAAACAGCTCTTATCATTATTCTTAGTTTCCGCCTAGCTTAGCCCTTTATTAATTCATTAAGCGATGTCACGCATTTTGGGAACCATTTATTCATATTTTTTCTCCTTTTCTCCACAAGAAACTAAGATTACATAAATTTTATATTTTAATTGAATATCAAAGTTCCTGGCTTTTGTTGGTAATTTTTTCAAAAAGTTTGAGATGGAAATTCTATTTTTTTATCAAGCAAAATTTTAACTTTTAATTTTATTAGAAAAAAAAAATTCATAAAAAATTATTAATTTGAGTAAATGAGTTAATGAAAGATGAAAATGGGAAAAAATAGTTTATTTTTTAAGTCATAACAAACAGGGGTAAAAAAAATGTAAAAGTATTTGAAAGGTTTCTTTTAACCCTTTAGGAGGCAAGTCTGACTTTACGACTGTTTCGTATGACCTAAATAAAAGGTTTATCAAAAATTTAAACTGAATATGATTTACGACTTGTATTGAACCTCAAACTATGAAATTTAAAGAAAAACTCAGCATGGTTCATAGAAAGGCATTAAATGGGTTAAGATTTTGCTCCTATTCAAACGCTATTAATGCTTTTGAAACAGGAGCATTCATTTGCAGAGACCGAATTGGAAAGTTTACTGAAACTTTTTATACTTTTTCACTGTAGTTTTCAAACTAGGACTAATGTTTATTAGCCAATACTTGAGGCCATATTTTTAAAAATTATGTCAGACATTTCAGCTTGATTGCTTGAATAGAAATATCAATGAAATTTATGACTACTCTGTAGTTACAAACAACTAAGGTTGATCTGTGAAATATATTTGACTTTCTTTCTGCAACTTGAAGAAAATTATATTAAAGAAGAAAATAAAAATTAAAGTGATTTAGTGGAATTTTTCAGGTTCAACAAAACGCCAGATATCAATTTTGACTGTATTTCGTATTGATAAATGATTCAAAGATGTACTTAGTTTGTTTTAATAGTAAAATGTAAATATATCATTTAAATCTCAGCTGTTCATGTTTTATTTATTAAATAATGTATCTATGTACTACATGTATTTGTGTATATATCAGACATTTTATAGCATTAAATTGAATGTATGAGTGTAGGTGTAATTCCTGAGAATATCTGCCTTTTTTTAATAGTAATGTTTTAGCATTTTAAATAAAGGAAATTTAATGCTTAAACATATTTTTTTTACATTTCATTGATAAAAACTGTAAACTAACATAGTAGGCATTTAATTCTAATCAAACTGAAAATTTAAAAACTACATTAATATTTCAAAAATCGTGATTATTTAAAAAAGGCCGAAATCTGAGAACAATACATCGTTTAAGATATTCAAACAAGTAAGACGCAAGACAAGTTTAAACAGTGTAATGGTTATTTCAAGATTGATTTGAAATGAGAGTAGAATATTTCGCTTTTATCAATTTTAGTTATTTTGAAATCATCATTTTATAATCATTGTAACTGAAGGGCTCAACTGAGCTTAATTATAATAAATTAAATTGTTTGCTTTAATTTTGTGATACTTATAAAACTTTAATAGAATTATTACGTTATTTTAATTTATTTGTATATGAAATTGTAAATATAATTGTTTGATATGATTTTAAGTCATTGTATAAAAAATACATACCTTTTATAATAAGGTTTTTGATTTTGATTCAATTAGCTTGAATTAGGATAAAAAATACATTAACTTTACAAAACTACCAAAAACAATTAACAAACTTGTGTATACTAAGAATATATAACGATTTCAATAAAAATGAACACAAAATATTTTTGTAACATTGTGGAAAAGTATACCACCTATATAACCAAAATGGCACAAATGTGAAACAGATAATTGATAAATAAAATTTTAGATTTTTAATAAATTAAAAACACAAAATATGCATTCATATGATACAAAATTAGTCGTAACAATTAGTAGCTTTCACAAAGTATAAAAAAATTATCGTACATAAAAAAACGGACTGAAAATGAGGACATTTCATGAAAATGCAATAAATTAAAAAATGCTTTCATGAAAAGAATCCTCAAAATTTTCTATAATTAAAACTACTTAATGTCAAAAAAGTTGATAAACCTTAAATAAAATACAGGGTAAACAAGGAAGCACCCCATAATCTTAACATGATAAAGGAAAGAGAAAGGGAGTTGTTTAACTTCTCCTTCAAAATTTGTAAAAGTTATATAAATATAATAGCACAAAATAAAAGATTTCAAACACAGAGATAATTAAAAATAGTGAAATGTCAACAGGAGAACCCCAACTTATCCACTGTTGACATTTGTCCACCCCAATACAGAAAAATGTACCACTTATTATGGTGGCTTTTATTACTGTATTACACCCCTGATGACAATGCCATATCCCACTATTTTTGGTTCTTATCACATGTTTAAATTTTTAAAAATATTTTTTGCTATTGTACTTATATTTTATTTATTGTTTGTTTTAGCAGCTTCAGCACCCGTTGGTAATATTCTTATGTTTGTAATTTCTATTTGTGTGGAATAATGGGCTAAAACTTTTTTGGTTTATGTTTACATACATGATATTTATATAACTAGTTGCTATATTAAAATAATATAACTTTTTGTTCGCTTTCATGTGTATATCTGATTTTAAATATGTGTATAAATACACCTATTGTTCCTCCGAAAATGGATTTTCACTCTATATTAGTTGCTACAGTGCGTGCTTTATATTAGTTTAGAAATAGTGATAAGTATGAATACAATATAAAAAGTAATATTTAGCAAATTCTTTTTAAATGTTTCTTTTGATTATGCACAATAACATTACCATTTCTTTAACCACTATTTCACATGTTTTACAAATTCATATAACAATTCTTCTAACTAATGTTAGATAACAAAGAAAATATATACAGGGCAGCAATTTTAAAAGAGGCCCCAAAACAAATAAAGGACTGAGATTTGATGGCTCTTTTAAATTCGTCACCCTTTATAAACAATAATGGAATGTATTCTAACACAACCATCAAGAAAGTATAATGATAGTACTTATAAAAATAAAAACCCAATTACAAGGCAAAAAACATAATAAATAACATTCACAACAATTTAAATAAAGAGAATCTATGGCTGTCAATATTTACCAATTAAGTTAGGAATATTCATTTGAGAAGTACATGTTTTAAATAAAATATTTTAAATATAGAGGCAATATAGTTAACTTACACAAAACAATTGCAGTTCAATTCAATTACTTTTACAAAATTGATCATTTTAAAAGCATAAGTAAATAATGTTATACAAGACATTCCTAACTTTGGTATTAGTAACATGAAATCTACTACATTTAAGAAATATCAATTCCAGAAACAAATGAAAACCTATACAAAAATGACCAATAAATAACTCCAAAATCAAATGAAAAAAAAATTCTATTAATATCGTAGTCTTTTTAAGCTCTTAGCTATAGCTCTAAAATAAAATCTATAGGATATATATATTATACTATTACATTTAATAATCCATAAACTTTTAAACAATCTTTAAAACTTTTAAACTAGAATTTGCTCATTGGATGGGATACCAAGAAAAAGCTGACATAGACTTTACAAAAGAAATTGATCTGTAAAATAAATTTTGATATTAATATGAAAATTATTTATTAGGAGGTATATATAGCTAAAATAATAACTGTGAACATCGCCTTGTATCAAACACGGCCTAAAGTTTTGTGAAGTAAACGCAAATTGTCGCTGGCACTTCTCATGTGAGAATCTAGTTCTAAAGCTCGTTTGTAACAATCTTCGGCCAACTGATATTTTTTCCATCGATGATAAAGAACACCTAAAACAATTTTAAACAAGAGATTTACATGATTTACCAAACAGTTAAATGCGATTCATAAATTATTAGTATGTAATAAAATTCATTTATATTTTTAACATAGGCATATACAATTGTATATAATATACTGAACATTGCAAGTAACTTCAACACATAATATATATAACTGCTTCATATATATGAATAAAATTATCTTTTTATAACAGATTATATATAACAAAGTTTGTTCCTTATAAATACAAACTGATGCCTGTAAATAACTGTAGTCGGCCCCTGTAATGGGGAATGAGATTTGAGAACTTAAAATGGTTATTGTAAAGTACTGTATTTCTTTTGAATCGCTATGTTGCTTAAATAAGAATTGTTGCACTAATATTTCCTTTAGATCTCTCCTTATATTCTAAACTGAATTGTAGAAATCAGTTAAAATGCCAGAAAATGTTGTCCCTTTAAGACATTAAAACCAGGTTCAACTGTATATCCATTTAGTACACTCACCTAAGTTAGTATGATAGGTGGGATTCAGATCATTAAAATGAATTGCTTGTAAAAAATGCTTTTCAGATTCTGCATATTTCCCAGCTTTTCCCAATGTATTAGCCAAATTAAAATGCAAAGAAGCTTCAGAAGGCAAATACTGCAATGCTTCACGAGCAACAGTTTCTGCTTTTTCCAAATCACCTATAATTATTAAAAAAACAGTAATAAAATAATTTTTTAAAAAGTAATTATTACAATTGCTCTCAAAATAGAAGAGTCCCAATATATTGAACGCTAATGTTAGTCAAACAAGTAGAAGAGTTTTTCGGTGTCATCACAGAGAATTCTACTATGCCATATTAGGCAGAAGGAAATAGAAACTCTAAAGAAATGTTGTAATTTTAATATTTACCCTCAATTTCCATATAACAACATTTTACCACAAACTAAGAACAACAGTGGTTGTTTGAACAAATTGGATCTTGATACAAAAGGGAATATACCTTAAATAACTTATGCAAAAAAGTATTTGGGGTGATTTTATCAAGGATGGACAAAGAAGACTCTTAAAACTTTAACAACAATAAAATAACAATATCTTAGCTGCAATGTGAGAAATTTTTTATAGTCTTTAACCTCTAAAGATCTGAGCAAAATCCTACACGTATATTCTGCATCTAAACATACTTTTCATACAAATATAAACTAAAAAGTACGTTTTGAAAACTAATTAAAAAAATTATGTTTAATAGTTACTGAGAGACATGCTTTAAGCTCTAAAAATACATATTTCTTGTGCTATAAATACAAAAAAAAAAAACGCTGTATCACTTATTTGTAGTTAACAGTTCATTTTAACATTGTTTTTAATGCAAAATGCCTTTAAAATTAACTACTAAAAGAAATTTTTGAAGTTTAAAGAAAGAACGAGTTTAGTTATTTTTTTAAGAACTCTAATAACGTATTGAGCCTCGTTCAACTTCATTTTTTATAGAAATAAATGACTGATACCTGTAATCAAAGGATAAACACTGATTTTCAGATCTTCTATCGGATCAGGTCAATTTGGAAACTAATTAACATGTTAATTGTTTGTGGGGAGGTTTTAAAAATGTCCCCGAATGGAGACCCCAGGTCGCAAGAGGTTGAACCCGATTGAACATTTAAAAATGTGTTTTAAAAGGATCATCGATGTTAAGACAGGAAAAATTTAACATATTTTGTAAATAAAAAAAATCTAATGTTTTGTTCTTGCTTTTTCCTTTGGGCATCAAAATTTTCCCTGATATCAAATTTGAATTGTTTTTTAATAGCAGAAATCATCATGATAATCAAACCCATTATCTATTTAAGTTATATTAATAGTCCTATCAAGATCCAAAAAAGTAGAAAGACTGATGAGTGTCTGAGTAAGGTAACTTATTTTTTAGCCAACCAGAAGGATTAAACAACAGAATGGGATAATCACATACTAGTTTAAACATTACACAATCATATAAATGCAGTGTTCAAATACAATAGTCTCATTGACCTTTTAACTGTTTAGCTTAACTCATAACTACTGTAAATTTTGCACAATATAAAAATCATTAAAAGTTAATAAACTACACTGCTCAAAACAATTAGGGGAGCACTTTGCGTATTTTTGTTAACCCTCTCAATTCCAACGTTTTATTTTTTATTCTAAAAATCTAAAATTTGTGGAATAGATTCATTATGCTTCCAGAATGATATGGTAAAAAATAGGGGGGAAATCTTAATTTTTTTAACTAAAATTTAAGGGAGAAAATTGGAATCATAACTTTTGAATAAATTATAACAATAATTTTTTCAAAACTTTATTTGTTAAAAAATTTAAAATCAATTTTCAAACATCTAAGAATGCAAGCGTGAAGAATTTAGGGTCAATTTATTTCATAAAATTTTTTGGGAGAGAATTTTATTTTACCATGTTTTTCATATTTTCATTTCATTAAAACAAACATTATTTAATTCTTCAAAAGACATGATTCTTCCATCTAACGATAAATAAGTGCAAGCTCAACTTAATGAGAAAAAAATCGTAGGCTGATGATTCCAAATGGAATTATTGGGGGTGAAAGGGTTGAAACCATGAATTCCCTTAATTCTTTTGAGCAGTGTACATTTACTCACCAATGCTATCTAGCATAATAATCATATTATTCCAAGCAACTAAGTGTGTTGGCTGCAAAGCAGTGGCATTACGCCAAGCTTTATATGCTTCTTCATACCTTTTCTGTTCTAAGTACTGTTATAAAAATAAATTATACATTACAGTTTTATCTGAATAAAAAAAATAATACTAAATGACTCAGTAATTTTTTTCATTTAATTAAAATAAAAAAAAACATTTGCAATCAAAATTTACAAAATCAAAGTTTAACAAAAAAGTAATTAAGAATTAAATAATATAAAGGTGGTCATGTTAACATACAAGAGTAGAGTTACATCTTGCCTCAGCTTCAAACTAAAACATTAAGGATGTAAACAGTCATGTTACAATTTCTTAATTTCTACACGAAAAATTACATTTATATATGAGACAATGTAATTTGTAGTAAAAAAGGTTTTTTAATATGCTTGAAGTAGTTGTAGTTAAACAAAGTAGTTTCTTTATGCTTGAAACAAATATAGATTTATAATATGTCTATTGCAGATTAAAAATCTAATTGTTTAATAAATATTTCAAAATCTAAAACTGATATAAACATGCAATCTATTAAAAAATATACTGATAAATCAGTAATTAAAATATAAAAAAAAACAATTTAAATAAAACTAACCAAGTTTCCCAGATTATAGAAGCAGTCTGGGTAGCGTTTTCGATAATGTATAGCCATTAGATAGCTTTTCTCTGCTCCATTCATCTTTTTTAGGCTTGACTGTACGATACCAAGATTCATCCAAGCTGCTGCAAAATCAGGCCTGAAACATTTTTATATTGCTTAGCTTTCATTTTGTTCCTAATGAAATAATATGATGCCAAACTTGAAGATAAACATTGATTCAGAGTTTATGTAAGAACTGTTTTACTTTCCTAATAAAATGTAAAATAATTTCAATCCACATTAAACACTGGAAAACTGTTGTAAAATTCAACACAAAAACATAAGTTGAATTATTTTACAGTTAAAAATACCTTATTTTAATTGCAGAAAATAATAATTCTTCGGCTTCTAAAAGCTTTCCCTGGTCTTTTAGAATATTTGCCAAGTTATTCATTGCTTGATCATAAACAGGATTCAATCTAAAAATAAAAATTAAGATTCAGTAGAATATTTTTCTGTGTCAAACTAATGTTAAAATATAAATATTTTTAGAATATGTTGTAATGAAATAATTTTAAGATTTACGCAAGTTTTTTTTTTCATTTATATCCTAAAAAAGAATACTGGAAAATACAACATTAATTGAGAAGATTCATGAGGAAAACAATGCAGATTACTCTTGCAAATAGCTTATGCAGTAAAAATTATCATGTTTCGGTAGGAACTCAAGAGGCCCACCTTCATCAGAATGGTACACAACTCAGATTAAACATAAAAAAGCAGTTGATGAAGCGAAGTTGAGAAACATCATATCCAGAAAGGGGTGTAGAGGGGGGGGGGTGCATGGGTAGGAAACAGGGAAAAAAAACACTATTCTGTTATGAAGCTTTTCCAAATTGGGGAGAACTCTGGCATGTTAGATTAATTAACTAAGTTATTGTGGATTTTAAGATTATGGTAGGCTTTTTAAAAGTCAAATTCCCAATGCTGGAAGATTTAACCAAAATTAAAACAGAGGAGACATTGAAACAGTGATTAAACTCCCAGAAATGAGTAGCGACTGAAGATTTCTGAGATTCTTGTTTTTTTAACATACGCTACATGTTCCTTTAGTCTTATTTTAAGTGCTTGCTTGATTTGTAACATGTATGAAAGACCTCGTTGGCAATGGATGTTGTAGAAGCTCTAGTATTAAAAGCATCTATGGGGTCTTTTAGATTAGAAAAACTTTAATTTGTTGATAGGAGAGAAAATAATATTAAATTGGAACACTTTTAAAATGTTTCCATAGTTCTACTGATTTGTGATAATTACAATTAACCGAGAACATTTTCTTCGGTAGTAGGGGCAAGATTTACTTTGTTCTTAAGTCTTTTGGTTATCGTGTCAATGATGTTGGGGTTACAGACTCTAGCTTTAGCAATGGCTTTGATTGATATATAGGATGCACAGATTCTACAGATTTCAGTTAAACAAATGTTAAACACACGGTTGGTAAAAGAGTAAAATGGTGTCCTTTTTTGTTGATCAGGATAACAAAATTGGGAATGGGGTGCAAAGATACAGCAAATGGCTTACAAAAACACCTGTGAAAAAATTGTTATTTTCCCGTTTCATAAGAACAGCTAAGAACGGGAAGTTGAATATGCAAAAGTTTAATTTTATTTGATTTCCTACTCTAACTTCCAATTCAACTATTAATTTATTCAACTTCCCATATTGGATATGATGTCTATGACACATTTGCTCTTCTTGATTTTTCAGAATGCATTATTGACATAATACATCCCACCCTTCTCTTTTTGTTAATCATATTCTTAAAATTATGAATTCTCTTGACCCAAATATTCAATTCACAGCTGAAATTGAAGATAATAGTTAACCGCTCTTGGATGTTCTTAGTAAACGAGAAAATAACAAGTTTTAAACAAGTTTTTTCTGTAAGCCATTTGCTGTATCTTTGCCACCCCATTAACGATCTTGTTATCCTTAGCAGCAAAAAAAGGCAGCATTTTACTCTTGTACCAACCACACATAAAACATTTATTCAACTGATAAACCTTTAGAATCTGAGCTTCTATATATCAAAGCCATTGCTAAGGAATATAGGCTATAACCCCAACATCATCTGCAAAGTTGGAGATACTTTCTGAGTACTAATTTAATGGTAAAGCAGATAGATTTTGTTATTAAGAAAATTTTAAAAAGATAAAACTAATTTGACAAATAAAATATTTTCAAATGCATTCAAGTACAAAAATATGAGCAAAATATATCGTACGATTTCTTTTAGACAATTGCTTTATACTAAGCCTTTTATTAGGTAGAATCTAAAATTATCAAACAGATAATCATAAGAGTTTAATAACTAACCTTATAGCTTCCTTATACCCATAAATTGCTGTTTCTCTGTCACCATTATCAGCTGCATTCTTTGCTATATTATAATGAACCTAAAACAAAAAAGAATATTTAATTTAAAGGCTAGTGGATTAGATAAATTTCATACAGCTAAATCCCTTTTAACAAATATCAATTTTAAGTACTTCTGTTGAAAAGAAATGAATTTCTAGCTCTTTTTAAATATGAAATTTTGATAGTGTATTGAACATTTATTTAACAAAATTATAATTTGTTGAAAATTTATAAAACCTTTTTCTCAAGGCCAACTTCAGGTACCTAATGAATCTTAGTTTAGAAAAATACATAAAGAAATATTAATTTGTTCACTAAATTTAGTAACCAGACCACTTTTTTCTTCGTTACAATACAAAAATCTTATGAATATGATATTATAGTTAACCACTCTAAGGGTAATAGGTGTGGTTGCCAAAATTAGAATTCAAATAAATCCATATTGTTTTAACAAGGGATAGTCAAACAACTTTTCTTTAAAACAATGATTTTTAAAAAAAAATTAACTTACTTTATTATTTGGCCAAGTGTATAAATTATGTTTTTTTTAAAGAATTATATAGTAGATTATAATAACAGACAACCTATAAGGAAACAAGTTGATATATTGTGGGCCAGTTACTTAAATCTTGTTTAGATCCCTCTTCTGTTACATGCATGTACAGAAAATAATCCGAGTCCTTGAAATTCAAAAAATTGCAATATCAATCTGTGGTCTCAAGGATTCATCATGCTTTATTGTACAAGGAGCTTTGCGACCACATCTTTAGTATATTAACTAATAATTCATTAGAAATACAAAGGGAAAGAGTACTTTTTATCTTTCTAAAATTCACTTGGTTAGGACAATATAGAAAGTATTGTTTGATTTATTGAGCATAATTTACTTGTCATTATTTATGTGAATTCATTATTAAGTTGTTCACCATGTGCTTTACAAAAAAAGAATGTCATTGGTGAATGAGGACTCTAAGATGTTAATTTGTATAAAAAGAAATCCACATGGAACTGTACACCCTAAAACTACAATTAGTAAACAAAAAAAAAAATAGATTGTAAACTTAACCCTAAAGGATTTATTAAACATACTCCACAGACGCTAAATTAAAATATTTTACTAAAAATGAACAATTGGACACCACACATTTATAATTTTTTATTTTTTAAAATGTTTTAAAAGAGCACAGAATTGCTTTTTAGAATTACTAAATCAAATGGTATCTGCTGATGGATACGCTTAACAAAATCAAGGTTGTAAACTAATCCACTCTGAGTAGAGATTCATAGCTTCACACAGAAAATTCTGAAACTCTGTACAACAAGTTAAATGATTAACACAAGAATAGTGTAATTTGATAATACTCCTGTCTATGAAGCACTGTGCAATAGCAAAATTTGGCCATATGCTAAACTCAAGTTAAACTGAGAAAATGTTCAACTATGATATTAATACAACTACTATAAACTTTCTTAAGGAAATTTTTAAATATTAAAACAAAGCAATGACTTACTTTAGCATTCAGTGGACAAACTTTTAAACCAGAACGAAAAAGTGTTTCTTCACTCTTCCAATCTGCACTTCTCTAAAAAAAAATTACGAATTAAAAACAATGTTAGCATTGATTTTAATTATTACTTTTGCAATTTCTCAAATTTATTAATTGATTAAATAACAGATTTCACTTACTTGTATACAACGAATTCCAAACACTGCTAGCAGTATGAATAGAAAGCATTGAATGCTCTGAAAGAAATTTTACTAGGTGATACTATATGAGAATTATTATAAAGTTACAAAAAAATGATATGTTTTATATTCAGTCTCAACAGTTTAAGCAGACATTTCAAATATTCTTTACAGGTTTGGTTGAATTATGTTATACAAGAGCTACATAAGGGCTATCGTATTTTTTACACAAGGAAGTTAAATATGAATACATATTAAATTTACTTTTTTCGAAAGAGCATACAACTGTCTAAGTTTAAAAAATATTTCAACCATTGTTGTTAATAATGAAATTAGTAAAATTAAGACAAATAGTATCAGAAAATCTCTCAAAGGTTTAGACACAACTAACGTAAGCTACATTTGGCATCAAAGCCAAATTTAAAAAAAATATAGGAAAAATAGGAGTCGGTTTAAAAAAAAGGAAGAAAATAGGAACTTTAAATATAACAATTTTCAAACTTCAAATTTCATGAATCAATTAAAACATTTTGTAAATCATTCTCAAATAATATTTTGAAAATAGTTCAAAATTAAACAATTAATAATAATGATTAGACTGTATTAATTAGCATCATAGAAATAGTTCAAAAATAAAAAGTAATTTTTTTTATCGCAATTAAAGAAACTTTATTCAATGCTAATTTTACAAATGACTACTTTTTGCTACTTAAGTTAAATAATTTAGCATTTAAAGATGATTGCAATTTAGTTAATTTAATTTGCTCTGCACTTAACAGTTTTGAATTCTGCTTCAACTGTTTTTAAGCTACATCAATCATTGTTGATGCAATTTTCATATTGTGAAAACTTTTGTTCTTTATTGCTGATTGCAACCGTTCATTCCCTTCATTCAAACAACTCTCTACTGCTGAGATGCTCGTGCTGTAAATCTTGAATGGTTTTAATTTTCTTATTCATAGCCTTAACGTTCTCTTCTGTTTATATTTACAATTTTTTAGCTTCATTTTCAAACATTTTATCATCGCTCGCTTTTTATTATATTATATTCCACCAATTTTTTTTCTCAGCGTCTATTGCATCTGCATACACTGAATGTGATTTTGTCATCGAGTTTATAAGTTTTCCTGATATGGGAACAGCGCATACACCTCCATATTGTTTTACGGCAACTTTCACATGCCTAATGGTAATGATAGTAGCTTCAGAAAGTCTGGTACGAGCGTTGGTTACAAACGACTTGTTTGCAGAGTACAGTTACCAAGTAAAAATAAAATTAACACATTAAAATGATAAAACAGAGAATTTTATTTCTTTTTAATTTCTAATTCCTATCTATTGAAGAAAAAAGTTTTAATTCTTCGCCTCAGAAGCGATACAATTCACATTATTGACATGTAAACATACATAGGAAAAAACAGTCATTAACACAATAGCACGCATTCACCGCTAATTTTAATTGTATTCCTTATTGTTACAAAATATGTGAAAATCGAATCGAGGAAGCTTCATTTAAAAATTAAAATAAAAAGTAATCATTTTTGGCCATAATCAAAACACACAAAAAAAAATAATCCTGAGAACCCATATTTAAATTGAATCAAAACTGAATGAAAATGTTGACGCTTACCTTTATCCTATGATCATGAAACTTTCAAATAATCCACATTTACGAATGGTAAAAATATTATCCTATGAACAGAAAACTTACTAATTGCAAATAATTTATCACGAATTCACATTTACAAGCGATAAACATTCTATGCTGAAACCGAAAACTCTCTGAAAACGTTCTTTTAGGTAGGTAGGTTGGTACATGTACTTTTCGCTGTGTGTGCTTGATCGGAGACTAGCTTATTTATACACCTTCGTCAAGTAAGGAAGACACAGACAGAATTTTTACTGACACAGAGAAAATACACCCAAGACAAAGACAAAAATCGAACCCGCTTCCAGTACAGCGCGTAAATTGTTAGCGTATTGGGCTGTGATCAAATCCACTAGGCCACCCGGGCACCAACGTATTTGTTTTGGTTCCTACGTCACACAGCCGAGTTGAATTGTTACTCCACTTCTCACCACTCAACCGGCGAAAATATACAGGTTTTGTTGATACGGCGCGTGTTGGATGAAAAAAAAAGGAAACATGCACAAAATTAAAATAAAATAGGAAAAAAAGGAGCCTTTCTCAAAATAAAGGAAATATAGGAAAAAAAGGAGCTCTGTGATGCCTGCATTATAAGAAGCACTTGCTAGATTATCGGACGATGTATATTTACTATTCGAAGAACATTCTATATTATTGTAAGGGCTATTGTGGCCATTTGAAGAACGAAGTTTCTCGTTCGAATCAGAAGAATTTACACTTTCACTTGTAGAACCCGAAGAGTCCGTCAATTCCTTGTTGTCAAATTTACTGTTTTCTGAGCCATCGCCTTTTTCATCAGAACTGCCGCCTTCTGTAGATATTGAACAATCGTTAGAATCAAAACTTTTTTGTTAATGGATCTAACTGGAAAGGATATGCAGGAAGACTTTTGTTTGAATGATATCTTTAGAATTATGGTCATTTGAAGAACAAAGTTCCTTGTTTGAATTTACAATTTCACATGCAGAATCCAACGTGTTCATCGATTTCTTGTTGTTGAATTTACTGTTTTCCGATCCATTGTCTTTTCTTAAAAAGTGTCGCCTTCTGTAGACATTGAATAATTGTTAGAATCAGAACTTTGTTTATGGAACTAACTGGAGAGAGGAGGGGATACGTTGGAAATGTCTTGTGATCGAATGCCATCTTTAGAAGCACCTCCACTTTCAGCATTATTTAGTAGAATCCAGCATTATATAGTTTTATCCGAAGGAAACAAAAATAGCTGCGACGAGTGCACCGAAATCACAACAGAAACGAACAGACTATGCATTTAAGCGTGGAACCAAACCAGCATACAGCTATCGGGTAAAGTAAAATATTGCACAGTAAAATTTTACCTTTGTTGTGCATACTCACAAGAGGAAGTCCATGAAGCAAGTGCTTCTAAGTAATGACAATGTTTCAGTATAAAATTTACAATTTATTTGTATGTTTCTATACTTATGAGTTTTTTTCTTTATTTTCATTTTGTTACAAGGAACAATACCTGATTAGCAACAATTACCTGAATTAGCTAACAGGATGTTATCATATTTTCTTTTTATTCTTTGAAAATTAATGGCAAGCTTAAATGGTAGGAAAATAAAAATTAGACCAAAAAGCAAATTTCTAAATGCAACACAGTTATCTAAGAAAAAATAATAATTTGGAATATCAATTTACAACACAACAAAAAATTATTTCGACAAAGTCAACTTATTTTTTGAGAAAAAAAACTTGTTTTAAAAAAACCTTAAAAAACCTAAATATTACAAACTCCTAGATTATGGACAGTAAATTTACAGGTTTTACCTAGCAGTGTATGATAAGAAACGGCAAAGCAATAGTGTGAACAAAAAAGTAAGAAAGCATAAATGACGAGAAAAGCTATTTATTATTCATGCAACTAAAAAAATGGTATCTATAAAAATAGAAAATATCAGCCAGACATCCCGATAAGATAAAATAAGGGCGAAGGTCATTTTATTTCACCCTTCATCTACAATGTAGTCACATTATTTTATGGTCACCCTTTATGTTTTGTATGCAATACACTGCTGTCAGAAATTGCTTATTGATTTTAAAGTTATCTAACCAAGACATGTAGCTCTTCTGGAAGGTTGCAAATTGTATACTAGAACACATAAAATCAATAACACCTACCAAGTGGAAATTGTGAGTAAAAATTGACAATTGTTTCAGTCCAATAACAATCAGCATACAAAATCCCATGCTTGGAAGATAAAGTACTCTTTCTGCAACAACAAATCCAACTCGGAAAAATAAATTGGAGGCAGGCAGAAAAGGCACTAGAATGAAGGCCAGTGATAAGCACAATAACCTAGAAGCAAAAACAAGAAAAATTAAAACCAAAAACCTTAAGTTCCTTATATATATACTTGTACTAGAACTACAAAAAAAAATGTGTAACATTAAAAAAAGTTTGTTTTTATACCTTCGAATTTTTTTATCCGGATGTAAAATTATGCTGTGCAACAAATGTCCAAAAAAGATCCAAAATATAAAGACAGCTAATAAGCGTTTGTCATGAAAAGATTTGATGAGAGGTATGCAGCCCATAGACCAATCGAAACACAGCCAATATGGATGAAACAAAAGCCATATATTCATTGAATATATATAGTGGTAGTTTATCACCTAAAAAAGAAATTGTTAAAATTATTGCTTGAAAGTTTTATTTCATTGTCCACACGCATACAATATGAATATATATTACTTTAACTTACTCTCACAACCATGTTTTCTTCAAAAGATGCTGGATTATCGACTTGCTGGAAGACAGGAGTTGACGCACCCATGATATACCACCTTAGAGCTAATAAAAAACAGGCTCCAAGGAAGAGAACAATTTGTTTTGTAAAAAATAGAGTGAACATTTTCTGAAAAATAATTATTTTTAATATTATTTAATAAGTATAATAAATTTAAAGTCAACACTAACTGAATTCCCCGTTTCAGATTTTTTTTTTATGGCATAAAAGGACATTATATTTTCCCACAAAATTCTTGGTTCAGGGTAATATTTGAATAACATAATTTGTTCCTATATGTATTGTGCTAGGGAACATTGGGACCAATTGTAGCCCTCTAGAATATCAGAATTTTTAAAAAAAAGTATTGCATCCAAAAACTTCTAAAAATATGCGCAAGGAAGCTAACAGTCTGCTACATAGTCTCAAAAGAAAAAATATCAAATAAAAATGCAAAATGAGCCCCAATATGCTTCTTTCCCCAATAGATTTACATTTACTTACACAATCAGTTCCACATTAGATTATGGGAAATTTGGTTGTAATTGAATCAGTATTGATAAAATTTTGAAACTTAGCCAGATAAATTTTCTAGTTGATTTTCTGATTATATAAAAATCCAATGGAACTTATTACATAAATTATAGACTAATTTAGAACATTTAATGTGGCAATGTCATATTTAAACAAAAAATATAGAATAGAATATATTAAAAACAAACCTTATTTTCAGATGAGAAAGACATCGAACGACTATTTGCTTTTTCAAACACTTTGTGATACACATCTTGTACATCAAATTTACAAGTAATGATAACATCGTAAACACAGCAGACACCCTGATAATGACAGAAATTTAACTCTTAACAGTCCATTTATCACTTAACAAAATATTTTTTATTACATTCCATTTAAAAAAGGTGTAAAAAATTTGTATGTTGAAAATAAAATACAGTAGAACCTCGATTATCCGATCTAATAGGGACCGGAGGTAGGGCGGATAATCGACAATTCTGCATAATAGAGACTTCCATTAAATAGTAAAACTTATAGTACTATAGAGCGTTGAAAGTTTGCGGATCTCAAATTCGCCAACATCCGAAATTTGCGCTACTTTTGCAATTGAAACATTGTTTTTTTGTTAAGGTATCTATGAAACTGAAACTTTCTGACAAAAATAAAGTTCTAAAACATTACTTTTAATTTCTATTATTATTATTTTTTAAATATCTGAATGGAGTTCTAGAAAAAGTGCTGTTTAGTTGAGTAATAGTAGATATCACATGGAGTCACACACAATTATAGCAGATTGCGAAAATTTAGGTTTGCCAGAAATTCATTTTACTCTTTCGAGGAAGTTTTGCTATCTTAAAATCACTGTAATTTTCAATTTTATAAAAACGCTTTCATTAAAGCCAGAATTTCCTGATTTCAAAATCAATGGAGAATTCCGATTTCAGAATCACTGAAGAATTCAAATTTCAGAATTGCTGGATATTCCAGATTTTTAAATCGCTGTAGAATTCTGAGACTGGTTTCTTTTGTGAACAACCAAGAATTATCTTGTTAGATATTTTTTTATGTGGATGGTCGGTTAACAGAAAGTTCCGGATAAAAGAGGGACGGATAATCGAGGCTCTACTGTATTTAAAAGCAAACAAAAATTTTGGTATTTTATTTTTCAATTAAATATTTTGAAAATAAAATGTTTTGCTTACTTTAACTTGGAAAACATAATTGTGGTTGAATAATGAAGGTTTGGAAAAGATAAAGAAAACTTTGAAAAGTTAACACTTAAAAAAATTGGAAAAAGATTATCAGATTTAAGGATTTCATAAATTTTATATCATTTGTGTTGATCCTCGAATTTTATTATGATTAATAATAAAAATTATGTTTGAATATGTTCCTAACTTTAACTTAAACCTCATAAAGTTCAAGAGAAAGCTCCAAAAATTTTGCTTAAAAAAATTTTGTTTTGTCCATCATCATTTAAATGGTGCAGTATCAAAAAATCAAATTATCATCAAAAATCAAATTAGAATCGATTAGAAATTCAAATTAAATAACATAAAAACCTAATTATTACAGTCTGTTACAAAACTAAAAGACCACAAAAAAGCTTTTTCTCTCTACAAAGACAATATAGATATTGCATTCTCAGGCAGCTATTGCATACTTCAACTATCACATAGGCAGGCAGTCTCGCATATTTAGCCTTACTTGATGGTTAAGCTATAATTAAACTCTAACACTACTATACCTATATTAAAAATACTAACGTGGTCTAATACTAATTATTCAACCTATTTTTGCTCCATGCTTTCCTTCCATTACAAAAGTTTCATTTACAACACATGGTGTTTGTAAGAGTTGATGTACATGACGGTAAATTTAAAACAGAATTAATAAAAATTAACAGTCATCTTTATCAGTAGTTTTTATTATAGCAAGCAAAAAACATTTATATTAAAACTTTTTAATTCAAACTTTTATTTTGTTAAGTTTTGCCACTGCATTAATAAAATAGCTGATAATTTTAGCATTATTTTACATTTGCTAATCTGTCTTGGATTTAAACCTTGCAAATTTTAAGTTGACAGATTTTTAGCTATCCACTGTAATTAAAATAGACAAAAACTTTGTTAAGAAAAAAATCAGTTAGAAATATATTTTTTAAAGTCGAAAACATACTATAACCGTTATTCCCTGCTCTTTACAGAGCATAGCTAATCCTGCAAGAGCAATGCTACACCATAACCATAGAAAAGAAATTTTCGGATCGTCTTTTGAAAGTGTATAACCTAAAATGTAAAAAAACATTTTATATATAGTAATCTGTAATAGGGCCAGGTTGGGTAAAATAGGTAAAAAAAACACCACATTTTGCATTCACACCTTCAGAGCAATAAAAATATCAATTTTACCAGCGTAAAAAATATATAAGATATGCAAATGAACATTTCTTATAACATTCAAAGTGAAATTTCCCGGAATAAACAAATTGTTGATATTGATAAATGTGTTTGAAAAAGTGCTGTCTCAATGACTTATTTTACCCCATGGGGTAGAGTAAAATAAATCATTCTTTAAAAAAAAGCTTCAATTACACAATTTTTAAAATTTCTTTTTAACATTGTTTAGAAAGCAATCAGGTAAGACGATATAAATCTTCAAAAGAACTATACTGTTCCCTGAGGATCAATCCTGGGTCGGGAAGGACTTTTATAATTTGAGGAGAATTTCCATCCGAAACATATCTTTAAGAGAAAATGAAATAGGAACTTTCTTTTTCTCTTGAAAATATTGCTGTGTATAAGTCTTCTTCAATTTGTGAAAGAATACCAAGAAATAACTTCTTGGTTTTATCCCCAAAAACTCGACCTGGACCCACCATTTGCAGTGAATTGAAATTGTCAAAACTATCTTAGCTCAATGTAGTTTTTCACATGTTCATTTCTTCTGTTTCCTTACAGACATTTTTTGCAGATTCCTTTTTCATTCTTACATTTTTGATATGTTGTCTATTTGAAGAAGTTGAAGTAGCTAAAATTTCCCCCATTTCTCGCTGCATAAGTTTTTTTTTTTTTGCATTCTACATGGCTTCCTTGCAAGCAATTGCTAGCTTGGAGAAGTGTCTTTACGATTGCAGATTTGATGTGCTTTAAAGGAGAACCTAAACTTACTCATCGTAAAGGGTAGCTCAAACAGTCTGACGAGGTGTAGTTACCGACGTAGATGACGCTGCTGCAACAGCTTGACTTTTTTAATTGATGATGTGATTGCCCATGATTCAACTGTTGGAATTGTGCGTGGGACATGGTTTTTAAGCATTTGTTTTCATACAATATCTTTTGAGGAAATATCCCACTTCTTTTGGATCCACCAACACTGTTTTTGGATTGAAATTCTCAAAAGCGGTTTTCAATAATGAAGAGGAAAATGAATTTCAAATTTTCAGTCATTTATAGAGTAAAATAGTGATAAACCAATATTAAAAGCAATTTATAAGAATAGTAGTTATCAGAAAATGATTTAAGAAGCAAAAAATTATGTTAGTTGTATAATGTGTGCTTAGCCGTACCTATATTAAAATATGACCTATTTTATCCCACTCAGTTTTTTTTGCTCCAAAAATTTAGTTATACCTTTTTTTACTTTGAAACTTTCTGAATTTATTCTTGAACAGCATCTGTACACAATAAGATAAAAATGTAATATACACGTACTTCTAACTTTTCTCAAAACCAAAAATTTTCTACCGCCAGAATTGAAAACATATAACGGCAAAAACTGTAACTGCACAGTAGAATTTACAGTTAGTTTTGCATATAAAATGATGAACAGTATCAATAAAATATAAAATTGGCATCAGAAGAAGAAAGAATTATCTAATTTGTTTTTAAGGAATTTTGTTTTAAAACTGACCTATTTTACCCCGTGACTTATTTTACCCTACCTGACCCTACTGGATTTTTGACTATAACCTGGTTCTATCAAAATAAGACAAGCATTTTTGTTGATCCTCGATTTTTATTATGATAAATAATAAAAATTATATTTGAATATAAGTTCCTAACTTTCAATTAAACCTCATAAAGTTCAAGAAAGCTCCAAAAATTTTGCTTAAAAATTTTTGTTTTGTCCATCATTTAAATGGTTCAGTATCAAAAAAGAAAAAAAATCAAATTAGAATCGATTAGAAATTCAAATTAGAATAACAACTTAATTTACAAAAATTCATCTTTCGCTTAATTTCATATAGACATAACTTTCATTTTCTGTAAAAACTTTTGCTAAGGATTTAAAATTTATATACAATATAAAAGAATGATGAAATTGATTATAGTTTTTGCTTGCCGTAACTTTTTTTGTAAATGTCTTTATGTCAAATTTACTGTAGTCAGCAACTCAAATTGTTTAATAAGCCAAAAAAATTCCAACCATTATTAAGAAAAATAGTATTTTTCCAACAAAAATTGCTGAGTGTCAAATTTGATTTCCTTTAATGAGAATATATTAATTTAAAATAGGTTATACAGTGCGATGCAATAGCTTAGACAATTATGTCATTTAGCTGTAAAATTTAGACTTGTGATAGTAAAATTACAAAACCCGTAAACATATTAAAAAATATTTTGAAATGCTATAATTGAAACATAATTGTTTGATTTGCTATAACAATATTTTTTTTCATAAAACTAGAAATTTGTATGTTTCAAAAGTGTAGACACAAATACGAGATTATGCTAAATTAAAGTAGATAATGGCCTAATTTCGCATTTTTATTGATGAATTAAATTTTTTTATATGATAAAATAAAAAAAAAACCACAATATCCAATGAACTAAAATGATTTAATAACAATATTGGTTTAATTTTACCCCAAACAGACAATATAGCCACTTTAATTCTTTTATTGTGAAATATTACTGCATATTTGCTTCAAATTTACAATTCAACATCTCTAAATACGAACCGAATACCTACCAGTCCATCACCTTAAAGTTTTGCCACGAATTCGTGCAGAGATAGTCTTCTCTTCAAAAATGACAAAAAAAGTCTGTCTCATCAACGTTAATTCCCTACACACCATTACGAAAGTTCCTCCATTATACTGCAGATTGCAATTTCTTGAGAAAAAAACAGGTTTCCTTGAACTAGTTACAATTTAACCGTTCTCTTTAGTGCTATTTAAATACGTTCGGTTTAACTGAATATTAAAAAATAAGCTTTTGAAAACACAGGTTTTTCAAAAATGGCTAAAAAAACTCTAGTATCAAGGCGGAACATTTATAATGGTGTGTAGGGAATTAATGTTGACGAGACAGAATTTTTTTTCGTTTTTGAAGAGAAGACTATCTCTTCATTGTACTAAATTGCAAAAAAGAACAATATGTCGCTATTTTGTCATTTTACATGGGAAAGACTGCACGTTTCATCAAGAAAATCGACCAATGTATGTCTCCAAATCCACGAATTCGTGGCAAAACCTTAAGGTGATGGACTAGTAGGCATTCGGTTCGTATTTAGACATGTTGAATCGTAAATTTGAAGCAAATATAAAAGATTTAAAGTGGCTATATTGTCTGTTTGGAGTAAAATTGAACCAATATTGTCATTAAATCTTTTTAGTTCACTGGATATTGTGTTATTTTATTATATAAAAAATACAATTCATCAATTAAAATGTGAAATTAGGCCATTATCTACTTTAATTTAGCATAATCTCGTATTTGTGTCCAAACTTTTGCAACATTACAAATTTCTAGTTTTAGGAAAAAAATTGTTATAGCAAAACAATTATGTTTCAATTATAGCATTTCAAAATATTTTTTAAATATGTTTACAGGTTTTGTAATTTTACTATCACAATTCTAAATTTTACAGCTAAATGTGATATCATTGTCTAAACTTTTGCATCACACTGTAGAGGCGACGAGACTCGTATATGTTCAGCATCCTTTAAAATATATATCTATGTAACAAATTCCTTTTTCTAGAAACTTTTTTGGAAGATGGTTTTTAGGTCTAGTTCAACTGAGTATAGTTTATTTTGAATTATCGTCGCACTAGAGCTACACGAGGGCTATTGGCGACGGGCGTCGTATTTTAGAGCCCCAGTCAAGTGACGAGCCGGCACCTGAGTAGGCAGCCGTTAAGGGCAACATCGTATCCAGCATTGGGACTTTGGAGGGTATTTAATGTGCACTCCTTCCACACGGGGTATTATTCGTCGGACATTTTTGGCTGCACGGGCCGTTTATAGGTCGGCAGTTATTTTGGCCGATGCCCGGACCCGAACCTGGGACCTTTCGCATGCTAGGCGGATGCCTAACCGACTTGGCTCCCCAGCCCCTTTAGTTCAACTGAACTATGGTTTTTACGTTTAAAAGAAATCAATGCTTTTTATTACTATAAATCTTGAAAAAATGTATAAATATTACTTACATTTTGATACATGAATGTATGAGAGAAAGGACAAAAGGAAGAATATTCCACATAATAGGTCAGCTCTTCCCACAACTGCTGAAACCTATTTTATAAAAAAATTGAAATCTTTTAACTAAAAAAAATGTATAAAGAAAGTTGTTCAGACTAAATTCTAAAATTTTAAGCAATTTTGTAGTGTTTCTTTTGTAGCACCTAAAGAAGGTTAGGGCAAGGTCAGTGCAGCACTGGTGTAGCCCCATAGGAACTACACGTTACGAATAAATGAAACAAGGTAGCCACGTAAAATTGGTATGAAAAAACTATTTGCTCTACCTAAAGGTTAAAAAAAACCAGGTTTTCTACGTAAATAACAAGAAGAATCAAAACTCATAATTTTTTTTCAGACAGAGATGTTGCTAGTAAGACAGACATGCAAAGATTAAAGCCTTAAAAAATAAGTATATTACAGATAATGGGAAAATGCTATTAAAATTATTATTAAGGATAGACGGATGCATCGTTGAAGGTTGTTTCAAAAATCAGCCCTAGACGGCTGATGTTAACTTGGAGAAAAAATCATTTCAGCGACTTTGAAAAAAACTAACTAAATGCCATGTGGAAACCAATGTTTTTGATAAGGAAAAAACAGAAAATTTTCAAACCCCAACATTTTATATTTTGATTTGCAATCAAATGAGATCGCAATGGAGCTTTTGTCAAGACATGTTAGGATGACACCTCGAAATGAATGCAATTTCTCAGCATAACCACAGCAATGTCTCATTATCTTTATGATATTGTTTTCGTTCAAAACTAATCATTCAACCAAACTTCAACACCTCGTAATATTTGCAAGTTCATGGAGAAATCGCAGCAGTAGTGTCTTGTCATTTCAACCCCTTCAGTGACATGGTTGTATGTATACACCCAGCACATTTAAATATAATTTATTTTTTGCCTGTTAGGCTATATCCTTTTATTGCCAAGTGCGACAAAAGATAAATGTAGAAAGCCCAACCACAATAGTCATTCCAGTTCAAATCACCCAGCTCAAAATATTCATATCACAGAATTCAATCTTGATTTTTTCCAAGCCCTAAGGACAACTTTATTCTACCAGTATTTTTTAAATGTTCCAAATTTCAAGTATAGTCGAACCCCAATAAAGCGAACTCGAAGGGAGCACCAAAACATTTCGTGTTAACCGAATTTTATGTTAACCGTCAAGATTTTATTTGCATTGAACCAGTAAATATTTTTTTTAAAAATTATTCTAATTTTATAATGTAATACAATAATAAAACATATATACAATTAGTAACTCAATTAATAATGTTCTTTTGGAGTAGTACATACTATAGAAAAATTAGAATTTTTTTTTGAGGAACAGCAATTAAGAATGCATTTTTTAAAATCGTTGAAATGGAGTCAAATTCTGAATTTTTTGTTCGGGTTAAGCGGAATTTCGCATCAAGCTCCGCGTTGAGTTTTTTTAGCATTAGCTCAAAGCTTTATGGGCCCGGGAAATGCTTTCGGTTCATCTTAAACAAAATTTTGTGTTAAGCGAGTTTGCGTTAACACTGTACTAAGAAAATTATGATTTTTTGAAAATGAAAAGTTAAGTATCTTTTTCTCATTTAGCATTACGGTCTATGGGAAAATGGTGTTTTGCGAAAGGGTATAACTAAAAAGGGAAACTTGCAATTACTAATGGAAACAGTTTGGCATGAGTGCGCAGTTGTTCCCAAGCCTCCTTGTACTGAAATAATTTTTTTAAGTTAGAGGAGGCAACCCATAAATAACATTAGCTCTAATGGAAAAATGGGTGCAAGTGTGATGTGTATATTTTTAAGGGAATATATGCTAGCGATTATATATATTTTTTGATTACTTACTAAAGTAAAATATTTGAAAATATTTAAGGAGTTGCTCCTATAATTCTTCATTTCAAAAAAGGAATTTTTTTTTAAAATACGAAATAATAATTTAAATTGATAAAATTATCTTTAATAGGAGTGTATAGATTTTTCCCCCTATTATGTTTTTTATTGAATACTATTTCTATTGAATGCTATTTTTATGTTGTTGGAATAAGGAAAAGTTTAAAGAAATTTGTGTGCCCTATAAATAACATTAGCTTCAATGGAAAAATGAATGGATGAAACTGGTATAGCTATCTATACGTGCCAATAGTTTTTTTAATATGCATTCTTCAACTACCCATGATGCAGGTTATTTCCACTCACTAAATCGTCATTGCATTGAAATTCATATTTTTTTCAAAACGAAACGGTGTGTGTGTGTTTGAAAATTGTATCTAAAAAAACTCCTGATGTTATGAACTACACTAATTTAATTAATGATTCGAAAAAAATGGTTTATTTTAACGATAAATTAAAATTTTAAAACAAGGAAAAGTCATACAGTTTTCACCATACCAAGTGTTTTAAAAATGTATATAATACTGGAAGTTTTAAATACCTTGCAAACGATTTTACGTATTCCATATATAGTATGTTAAAAGTCGTTTGCAACAAATTTCTTTAAACATTTCCTTATTCCAACAACATAAAAATAGCATTCAATAGAAATAGTATTAAAACAAAAACATATTAGTGAAAAACAATCATACATTAATATTGAAGATAATTTTTTCAATTTAAACTATCATCTAATATTTTACAAAAATGCCTTTTTTTAATAAAGAATTATAGGAGCAACTTCTTTAATATTTTCAAATATTTTACATTAGTATTTGATCAAAAAAATCTAATCGCCAACACATATTCCCTTAAAAATACACACATTTCTATTGCACCTATTTCTCCATTGGAGCTAATGTTATTTATAGATTGACTCCTCTAACTTAAAAAAAAATAATTTCGGAACAAGGAGGTTTGGGAAGAACTGTGCATGCATGCCAAACTGTTACCATAAGTAATAGTATTTCATCGAAAAATTGGCTGATTGTTCCAAGGTTGCCCTTTTTAGTTATACCCGTTTGAAAAACACCATTTCCCCCTAGACCGTAATGCTAATTGAGAAAAAGATACTTAACTTTTCCTTTTCAAAATCTATAACTTCCTTAATACTTGAAATTTGGCAAAATTGAAAGATCCGTGTCTAATAATTTGTCTCTAGTACTTGAGAAAAAAATCAAGATTGAATTCTGTGACATGAAGATTTTTAGCTGGTGCGATTTGACGTGGAATGACTTAATATTTATTTGGTCATTCAAAATGCAATCATCTTAGAGCAATATTTGTTGTTGGAATAATTTCAAAATAGTATGTTGTGGACAGATGCTTTTTAAGTAGAACTTGTTAGTGTGATTTGGTAATGGATTAACTAAACATTCCATTATTGGTAGTATGTACGTCGCTCCGCCCTATCCATAGAGTTATAATAAGTAAAAGTTATAATAAGTAAACTAGAGTGCCAAAAAAAATAACGAACCTCTTCTTCACATTGAAATTATGCAATCCGAGTACTCAAAATGGTACATTATTGTTGTGCATATGGATGTAGGAAAAATTTACAAAGGGATGACTTTTTACATTTCAGTGGTAAGATTTTCATGAACTTTCTTTATTAAAATACAAATAACTTAATAAATAAAATCAAAAAGTATATTGCTAATCATGGTTTTTAAAATAATATTTGATATATTCTGTGATATACGATTTATTCTCATCAATTGCAGGTAAAATGAAAATGCATGTTTTGTTTAATAATCAGCATTAATGGAAAGTCTTTTAAACATTGTATTTTGTGTTTTTCATGACTTATATTGTTTCAGAAATCCCTTGGTGGTCTGGCGCATTTGGCTTTATTTGGAATCGAAACTTAAAATCGAATAAATAGATCTTGGAAATAAGTGTGTGTTGCGTATAAAATAAATATTTTTAATAAGTTTACTCAGTTTAAATTGTGATTTTACCATGTTTCCTTATATTTCTTGCATTTATTTTTTTGATAAATTAAATTTTTGAGATTTGAATAATGGATTTTTGTGTATTTAATTTGGTAGTTTCAATTTACAAAATCGGTAATTAAATGCTATTTTTGGAATTTATAAGTTATTTGAGTAAAACATTTTATTCATTTTACCTTATTTTCAACTTTAAAAAAGGTCTCTTTAAAATTATAGTTTTATATAATTTTGTACTTTTGAATTTCGAGATTTATGATATAAAAATTTTGATTTTAATTTAGTAGTCTCAATTTCCAACATCCATGTTCAACATTAAATTAAAAAGATATTTAAAATAAGTTATATTTTTTGTAACTTCTAACTTTATTTTTGTTAAAAATTTTTAAAACTTATAATACAGATTTCCCACATGAATTATAAACATAAAATTGCTTAAAATGATCAGCCTTATTGTTTCAAAACAGTGTATTAATTACTTTTTAATAATATGAACTGACAAGGTTAATTTATATGAATAAAAAATCTTGTAGCCAATGCTCTTATTTAAGATTGTTATTTAATATTTATTTTTTATTAAGGATACAAAAGCTATTATTTACATTTGTGTTTTGTTGTTTGTTTTAAAAATTATCACTGGTTTTTCCCAGCTAAAAGAAATTTTTAAAACTGCAGCATGGAACTTAGTAATCAGTTTACGGGGACGATTAGTTGTCTTCCGGAAATGATGTTTCCAGCTCAGAACTACAAGCATATTTTACATTTTATTTTGTATTTGTGCATTTTATGTAAATTTTAATTAGTTTCAGTTTCAATTATCATCACACTACAGCTACACAAGGGCTATTAGCGACGGGCGTCCTAATTTAGAACCACAGTCAGGTGACATGTAAATTTTTATAAAAATGATACATGTTGAAAAAGACATAAAATAAAGTAGTTTTCATTCTAAAGTATATTTGTCATGACAATATAAAACAAAAAACATATCTTTGCAAAATATGCATCACTAGTTTTGACACGTTACCGATCTGACCTTTGAATACTTCAAAACCTTTCCCAGTAAAAAAAAACAAAATGTGATGTATTTAAAGCAAAAACAGTTGTTACTAAGTTAGAAATAGTCTAAGAGACAATTTTTTAAACATATTCAAAAAATCGGTCAGGACACAAATTGACCATTTTCCTAAAATTGACCCACAATTTTGTAGCTCAATACTATTGAGCATTCTACAAAAACATTTTGAAAAATTGAGTTCAAGTAACAATAAGTTAGAATGAAGTTTGTTTCCCTGGAAATAATATCAGAGGACTAAACAAAAATAACTATTTTGCTCAGAAATTTTGCACACCAATGTAAAATCAAAGCATTAATAAATATTAATGTAAAATAAAGCATTAATTGTAAAAGCATGTATTTATACTTACACTTTCTGTATGAATAGGATGCATAGCAAACAGTAAGGCACTTAGAAAGGCAGCTTTTGGTGCTTTATCTTCTAATATATCAGTTAGCAAAAAACACATTACTCTAAGTACTAGGGTACTAACAGTACCATGTAATAATATATTTACAAGATGGAAACTGTAAGGATTAAGACCACTCACAAAATAGTTTAACCTGCAAAATAAAAAATAAATTACATAAATTACAATACCCATAAAATTATACTACACTAGAAACTGAGAATGGACAACTTTGATGGGGGTTGTTGTAGCAACCACAACATGATGGATGACTCAGAACAGAACCCAGGATGGTATCGTACATGGCATGGCCCATTAACGTACTATGAATATGTAATGTTGCTATGAGGTTGATTTGAGTACCTCATCAAGTGTCAGCCTCAACATTTGACCATGGTTAAAAATTCCAGTTGCAAATACTGACGTGGGCAGGTAAACTGCAATAACCACAGCAATGACTTGGACCATTGTTGCAAACACTCAATAACTCTAACCCATAAGAAAACATATTGAAAAAGACTGATCATTGCAGAGAAAAAATAGTCCAATTCATTGTTGTAGTTACTGCAGATTACCTGCCCTTGGCAGAATAGCCCTCAGCTGTGTCTAATGTGTGGTAATTCAACTATACAAAAAGGAGTAACATAAAATTTGAGTTTCAAAGAGGTACTTACCTAAATGTCAAAACTGTTAGAGGACGATATGATTTGTGACTTGAATTATGTGTGAGTCTTGTTCCCCAAAAGTCATTCTTAAATATGTTTGACAAAGGAGTTTCTGGTTTCAAATCTAAGTTATTTATGACAGCCTCTGAATCATCGAAAACAAAGTCTCCATTAATACTATTTCCAAAACAAATTATAGAAACAGTAAAAACTATCCAGGTTGCCCAAGGAAGTATGCAAGATGGTATGGGTAATGGATCATCCCAGGATTTGTACTTGGCAGAAGCACAAGAAACTTCATTTTTTCCATTATTAATGCAGGTTGAATTCTTATTGTGGTCTGTCTGGGATACCATAATATGAGTGCTCAAGATGCAGGTAGAAAGTTGTAAGAAACTATAATAAATAAAGCACACCTAATTACACCACTTAAAAACTACTGCATATTGTTATGTCACTGTGATTTATACATAACCTAACTAGGCAAAATAAAATTAATGAATATTCATAAATAAATTCTTACCCAACATGACTGAAAAGTTGATAAACAGTTCAAACCGTAGGTTGAACGGATTTAAGAGGTTTTGGGGAAAAAATCATTTTAAAAAAGGACTAATCTTAAAAAATAAAGAACGAGTACTTTTTATAAAACCATTAACAACTTAACAAGAGAAAGCAAAACACACACAAAAAAAATCGAAATATGACAGCACAAAACGGTTGCCAATAAACAAAATAGTGAGGAACCAAAAAAATTAATTGCTTGGTTTGGTTTGTTGTTTAGCTTGTTTCAAGTGATGCACCCCAGCTTTCATTCAATCTTTTCTTTTGACCAGTTCCCCGATTGGTGCTCTGTTCCCACGTGAAATTGATTCACCAATCGAGGCTCGAGAAAAAAGTTATTTTCACTTAGCACTTAGTTGCCACTCAAGACCCGAAACATGCCAATTATTTGATTTTTTTTTAGATAATTTCATTATGAAGTAAACGTGTTGCAATGAGGAAAGATTAAATTTTAAGGAATTATTAATTAATTATAGAAAAATTTGACTTTCGCTCTAGTGTTTAATAATTTTCATGTTGCCACAAATGTTAATTCCTCAGCCTTGGTTACAAAAAAAATCGAAACCAAAGTATGAGACAATCATTACATATTATATAGAATGATTTATATTTCCCCTAACGTTTGATTTCAGCAACCTTTGGCAAATTTGGAATTTTTCTCTTTTACGACTGAATTGTAGTTCAGTTAACTAGGCTTATAAGTCACCTTTATAAAAATTTGTTTTTGTTCTGAAACAATAATTAAAAAAGTTAATAATAGACAAAAAATTAAAATTTTTTATATATATTTTAATGTAATACCTCCAAGGTTAAGTTCACAACTCCTGAAATTGATTGGTTCTTTCTCGTCCTGAATCTATTCATTGGTTATATAAGCTTCTGCAATTTTTCTTGTATCTGAAACACGGGTCTGTTTTATGGTATTATTTGTTTGATTTCATGTTTTGGTAAGTTCTAAACTCAAAATAGAAAATTATTCCTTGAATTTAATGTATCAAACTTGAAATGGAAGGTTGTGGTTTGATAGTATGCCTCAATTGTAAATTAATTTGTGGGGTTTGTTTAATAGCCCAATTGTATAATTAATTTGTGGTTAATACGTAGAAATAATCAACCAACTGATTAAAAATATTGTAAGTTATTTGATCAATTTAATAAAAATGTTAGGAATCTAACTCTTAAAAAACAACAATAAACACTAATGTATACGTCCCAGCTATGTAATGTGCATTTAAACTACTATTACATTGACATTAAATGTCGAATTGCACAAATGCATTTCTTTGATTCTACTTATCTTGTGAAAACCCATATGCATTTCCACATACTGCTTTTAGGTTTTTTACAACTAGTTCAAACAAGAACTTATTTTAAGCTAAAGTGTTCAAAATTAGTTATATATATATTAATAAAACTTGGTTGACTATCTCAATTTATAATTAAAATACACAAAGCAGTTTTTTTCTATACTTGCCTTTGTTTTCAACATTTTGTTATATGCATCCTATTTCTTATAACTTAATAAAAAGTGAATTTTTTATGTCCAGAAATATATTTTGTATATGACAAACAGTCATCATATTTGGCATGACAGCTCAGGGTAAGCCAAGGCCTTCTGTTGGAGACTCCTCCAGGACAGCCTACTCTTGGCCTGGGTCTTCCAGTTTTTACTTTTAGTATTTTAAAATCTGACTCCACAGTATCAATCCATCATAGTTTTGGTCTACCTTGCCTCCGTGTTGTAAGAGGTTTGGCAGAAAATACCTTTTTGACTGGGTTTTCTTCTTTCATGCATATTATATGCACAGCCCAGTTCAACCTATTTATTTTGATAGTTTTAATGACATCGGGCTCTTTAAACAACCTAAAAATCTCAGAATTAGTGCGTCTTCGCCAACCGCCATTCTCCCTGACGCCACCAAGGATGCTTCTCAGAACCCTTCTCTCAAAAAATGCAATTCTGTACTCTCTGCTTTTAGTTAGAGGCCAAGTTTCTGAGCCATATATTAGGACCGGCCTGATGAGAATTTTATAAACTAATAATTTAGTTTTTCTGGAGAGGAAAACAAGATATCAAGATGGAGCAAAGTCCAAAGACAAACTTGGTGTTTTTAAAAAAAAAATATTTTCAGGAAACTCACCATGTTCAATTTACTACTCTCAGATTGTCTTTGCATACTGCCTAAAAACTATAATGCAAGCCACTTAGATATATACCATTAACACTATTTAACAATACACTGGCTATGGTTCTTTTGCTACAACAATGCTCTGATACTTTAACAAAATCCAGTGATACCACACTTATTTATTGAAATAAGAAAGCTATAATTGTTGGAGTTGGTTAGTTCCCATTCAATCACATACTCTAAAAAATAACATTTACGACAGCAAGTGTGCTATATTATTGAAATGATTTTAAATTGAAGAATATTGGTTACTAAACCAGCAATTAGCATGCAAAAAATAAAGGAGGACAATTGCTGATATTGTTTTATTAGATTATAATGAATAATGTAATTTTATAATAAATTGTAGTATTTAAAAAAATTATTACAATATTAAATTTAAATATGTTAAAGGCTTTATTTTTTTTAATTGTGTAGGCTGATTTTCTGCTTCCTCCATTACAAGAATTTTTTTTTTATGAAAACCATTTCTATGTGTACCCTTTTCTTAAAAAATTCCATTTGTAAATGTAAAAACAACCATATAACCCTAAATAAAAAGTTTTAAAAATTCAAATTCTTAGTCAATAATAATAATTTTTTAAATGTATACAGCATGGAAATTAGTTTAAAAAAAAGTTCAGCTAAATAAAAGCATACGTCAAATTGTGTTATATATATATTAATAAAAATATTTCGAATGAAGTTTTTTTATGTAATTTATTGATTATGTGTAGCTTGAGTTTCTTTAAATTATTTATACACATGATTCACACTTTCTGTATAAGAGATTACGAGTAGCATTTCTTTCTTAATTATTTTCAGCCAAAATGAAGCTCAATGCCACACCAAGGCATTATATGCCACTTCCCCAAAATCAGAGTGATGATGATGAATCTGTACCTAGCAAAGAAGATAAACTTGAAAAAGTTATTTTTAAGAATTCTTATGAAGCTGCCGAAGGAACAAAGAGCATCCGTATAATTGAACAAGATGAAATCGACGTAAAAGACCTTCCAATGTCCCCATCTCGAGTAGTCTTGTTCACAATGTCTTTACTTATGTGTGTTTTTTTTGTTATGATTTTTGTTTTTTGTGTTCCATGTACTTTGTTGGGCAATTTGAATGAGCTGTGTTATTTGACTTTTGAATGGGGACAAAATCTTCCAAATACAAGTAAGTAATTTCGTAAAACTTGAAAATAATTATAAAATATACTAAATATTAAAAGTTTATATATAGCATACAATAAAAATTATCTGACTATGTATATTTAACGTTCAAGTAACTCTTTATTATTGGCTATTATACCAAAACTGGTTGTTTTTCCTGCAGTAAAAACAAAATAACAACCCCATCCCAATTTTGTAGAAAATAAAATACTTAAAACTAAATATCAACAACATGTTAAGATTTCTACAAGTGCACCTGTACAATAAAATGCAATGCATAGTTTTATTAAGAGCTTTAAATTATATGTCTTGAAAACCCTTATAATACCTAGATAAAATATAAATTTTTAGAGATTGTTTTTTTTAACATTGTCTCTTAAGAAAACTGATTCATTTATGATAATAGCTTAAATTTAATTATGCTAAAATTGTCTAAACTCTTAATATTTTACTTGCTTAACAGCAAGCAATTTCATTTGTCAAATGTTTTAATGTAGACTTAGCAATCTTTTTTTTCTTTGGACCATTTTAAAGGAATAGAGTTGTGAAAGTTCTAGTACTCTCAATTCTCGAATTTATTGTAACCAAAATGATAATCTTCAATGCATTATTTTGTTTGATGTTTAAAGGCATCCATAATTAAACATAGAAAATAAAACTGGACATAATTAATACGAATATTTAATATATTTGCGACATTTTCATAAATGTAAAGTTGAATTTGTTTACCAATAAATTTACAAAAGCGTATCAATGGGGTGGGACTGATTTCTTGTACACTTTGAGTGTTGGCAATTTTTAGATCAGCTATTGTCTTAATAAACTTTGTCTTTAAACAAAACTGCAGAAAAAAAATTGCAGATTTATTGGCATGTGACAGTATCTGATTTTTTTTTTTTTAAATTTCTTCCTCAATTTCTATTTTCTCAAATGTTGGTCTTTTGTTTCTGTGCCTATCTTCAACCAAACCTCTGTCTTCAAATTGCTTAAAACTAGTCAATATAACATGATTTTGGTTGAAAAATAATCATTAGAATATTTTTTGCATCAAAATATTTTGTTTCAATGATATGATTTAATATAATATAAGCTTGAGAAACTATATTTTATTTTCCTGCAACAAACACTATAAAGGCTAAATTGAAAAATACCAAAGGATCATTAATAAGTAATGAATGAATATACAGAGTGTTCGTAAAAGAATGTCCGAGTTTCAAATTGTGACCTGACATCACGCCTTGTGACTTCTTCCTTTGGAGCTTCGTAAAAGATCGGGTCAACGTTCCACCCCTACCCCACGATTTACCAACCTTGAAAGGTAGAATTGCGCAGGCTGTTGCTTCCATTACTCCAGACTTGCTGCAGACAGTATGGGAAGAATTGCATTTTCGTTTGGATGTGTGCCGTATCACTAAAGGCGCACACGTTGAGCACTTATATAGGAAAAACTAGGTTAGTTTTCCTTCAATGTCATGTATGATTTGTTATATTTAGTATAAAATAAACTCCTGTAATATACCATTAAAACTCGTACATACCTTTATGGACACCTTGTAATGCAGTTGTAATGCAGTTTGCTTGCCCCGGGCAGATTACAGAACTTGCATGAAATGGTTTTAAAAAATCAATCTAATATTATTGGTACACTAATTGATTTTTCTATTCTAGCTTATGCTGCTCCGGTAGAATTTATTGACCATGAGGCGTTGGAAAATAGAATAATAGTTCTTGGATACACAAGCATTGAATCAGGTTTAGTTGCAATTCAGATAAATGATGGAAAAGAAATATGGAGACTTCATTTGCATTCTAAACCATTATCTTTGTCATGCCACACTCTAGATGTAAATTCTGATAAAGTACCAGAATGCTTAGTCATTGGTGAAGATGGTCTGCTAACTGCAGTTGATGCTAAAGAAGGTGATAGTTCATTTATGTAAATTTGTATATAAAGATTTTTAAAAAAATAGGAAAAAGGTTTAGTAACTGTTACTTTTAAACTTTTAACTGTTTTACAACCATTATACAAAGGTAAAATTTCTGATTGGATTTGCAGTCTTTTATTTGTGAAATATATATATGGCACATAGCTTTTAACAGACAAATAATCTCCTCTTTAGTAAAATCACTCTCAATTCACTGCCCTTTGGTTACTTCACCAATAACATGTAAAAAATTTTATAATCTTTATTAATGACACTAACAAAAAAAAGTAATTTTTAACTAGTATTTACCATATTCATGTTGTCATGGATTAAGTGTCTTTTACCATACTGTTATCATAAGCAAATAAAAAAAAATTATGGTTATTTTAGTATCTTTTGTGAGTTTTTCCTCTAATGCTGATTTGTGTTTTCTACTAATTTTTTAAGCTCTCTCCGAGCAACTTTGTATACTTTCTGATCAACATCTTTACCAGTTGTTTTTAGCAATTTTCTATGCCTTATACATTTATTTGATTGCCTAACTCTAGTTATTGATTAAAATATTCTTTGTAAAAAAGACTTAACTTGTATTATTTCAGACTTCTATGCTTCTATTACATCAATAAATTTTTTTCAGGTGTTAGTTTGTGGTATCTTCATAATCACAGCAATTTGAACAGTGCAAATTCTATTAGTGGACCTGTAGTAGTTTCAGATTGTGATGATGATGACATTATGGACATTATTATTTCATATAATATAACTGGTGAAGAAAAATCGTATTTAGCTATTGTATCAGGTGGAACCGGACAAATTATTGGATCTTTGATTGAACTTTCACAATGCTTTCAACCATCTCTGATGAAATTTTCCTGGAAATCAAAAGAGCTGAAACAATTGGTTCTCCATTGCAAAACTGAAACGAATGGTAAACTATATTAATTCCTGTAATTATTAAAATACATGTTTGTATAGTTTATTTATAATTTGTCTGGAGGGAGCAATTTCTTATGAGTTTTAATTTTTAAAAAAAGTCTTTTTTCTTTAAATAAAATAATTTTTATATATCAGTATATTAAATTGTCATTTATAAAAGCAGCCATTAAAAGGCTGCATGGTATAAAAGGTTATTTATTATTATTTTTTTTAATGTACAGTAAAACTTCTACAACAGACCACCTCTATTAAGCGACCATCTCCGCAAACAGGCAATTTTTCAAGGCACCGATTTTTTTCCCTATACGCTTAATGTTTAAAATACCTCTCCAACAGACCAGATCATACCTCTGGTGACGACCAGATTTCAGGTCTCATCCGAGGGCCACTTTTCCTTAAAGTAAATTAGGCTTTCTCGACACTTCTGTACATTGTTTGCCCTTTTCATCCTTTCAAATATACTCATCCATATTAACGCGGAAGAGTTAACCAGCCTAAAAAGATGGAACAAATTCAATTCCCCCCCCCCCGCTGTTAAAAGGGTTATTTCGAAAGACCCTTCCATGAATTGTCCTAGTTGTCAACAGGAAGCTTCTTTCATTTAACTGCAGTTAACAATTGCAAGGTAGGGCCATCCATTTTGTATGAGGTATGGATATATGACATCCCTAGCCGAAGTAACGCTTGGACACGCCCTTCCAAAAACAAATCACTAGAGTTGTCAGTTGTCGCACAAGCAAGGGGCTGTCGCCGATGACAAAGAGTTGAGAACCTCACAGAATGGGGGAATACCAGTGCATGTTAAATTTACGAAACACGAAAGACGTTTCAACAAATATTCTTTTTTCGGAACTTAAAAACAAATTGGAGGTACTTTCCCAAAAATCGAAAAAAAAAATAAACAAGTAGAAATTTCTTATGTATTTTAAAAGATTGTAACTTAAATGTTTATTGTAAAAAATATAACCTTGTCTTTGTATATAATTAAATTAAATACATAAAATGATGATAAGATTGTATACTTTTCTTAGTTTTTACTATTAAACTTGTTTATAAGATTGATTTGAACATTTAAGCAGCTCAGTGATTATACTTCTCAAAGAGACCACCCTCCCTCAACGACCGATTTTCCTCAGAACGGAGGGTGGTTGCTCCTGAGAAGTTTTACTGTATTAGTATTCAAGATTACACTACATACAAACAAATGATTCTCAATAAAAAAAAAATGAAATTTCTTGGTCAGGATAATATTTATATTCTATTGGAACAATTTGTAAAAAGTAAAAGTATGTAAATTGTAATTTATGATTTTTTATGACTTATTAGATTTTGCATCTTGTAAATTTTTTTCTAGCTATTTATTTACACAATTTTGACAGTTTATTTTTTTAATAATATATTTCCTTTTTAGATGAGTTATGGCTTTTGTCTGCTAAAGATATTTGTAATGCAGCAAATAATGAAACTAGTACATTAGTGCAACAAAATATTTTCAGGTATTCTACATTACAATTTACATAAATTGGTGAATATGATTGATAAATGCTTTAAAGAATCAATCACATATTTTTTTTCTTTATTTCAGAATTCCCCATTTTAAGAATGACATTAAGTTTTATGAAATTGTTGATTCTAATAACCAGTTTGTTGTTGTTCTTGATGGGATTCAATTCATACTTCTCAAATGTTCTCATGTAAATTTCCAAACTATCTGGCACACATATGTTGATACAGGTTATCATATGAGGTAAAGTTACTTTTTTTAAATATGATAATTCATTTAAATTGCAACCTAAAAATATTTAATTTTTATTTTACTATGCATTTAGATAAAAAAAACTGCTGATTTTTTTAAATAAAATATTTTCAATATTTGAACATCTTGTTTTAAAATGGCCTTGCAACAAAGTTTTCAAAAATTGACTTATCTATGCAAAAGTTAGTTGCACATGTCAAACAGTGTATTTTCAATAAGTAGGAACTCTAAACAGAGTTTTGTTGCAATGACAACAAAGGATAAAATGTGCTATGACCTCCTACAGGACTTGCAGACCCACAGATTTAACGTGCATGTTTTCCTCCTCTCTCCGGGATAACACAAATGTCCATGCCTAATCTGAGATTCAAATCTGGGCCCACTCGCCTTACAACCACCATACCGGCTAAACAACAGTTAAATTGGAGTAAAAAAGTTCATTAACTTAACTATGGTAAAATCTAACACAATAATATTTATAGCTATTCAAACGATAGGAGTAAAGTAAGAGTAGAGCCAAAAACTCCATTCAAACCTTGCTTTGAAAAAGGGGTAAAAAATAAACCATGATGAAAGGTAAAAAAGTGCTATGCAGATAATTTTATTTTAAATCCTGAGGATAAGTTTGTTCTAACAGTCCCTCTTGAGACTATGTACATGTCCCCGTGAATTAAATATTCTTTTAATTTTGAAGTTTCTATTTCAGTGTTTTATTTTTCAGCTTTATTACTGTGATTCTAGACTATGATTTATGCAATCTTAAAAACTAGTTTTCAATAAAAATTCACGCTCATATTACGCTTTTTTAACTCTGGTTTAAGACTCAAAAACCGGTTCAAATCTTGAGTTAGACGAAAATCATATTCACTGCAAAACTCAACTACAGATTTGCCAGAGATCTTGGTTGAAATATTAACTCGCCAATTTATCAGGATTAAGTCTAAACTCAAAATTTGAGGCATGTACAAAGTCGAAGTTTTGGGTTTTGTTTACGTTCGGTGGCTACTGTCGTTTCCTTTCTATATATGGATTATTTGAATGGCTTCAAAGCTAGACATTTTAGTTAAAGGTTCTTTTTATTCTGTGTTTCTTTCAAAGTTAGTTACTATATATTTAGATATTCTTGAATTAGATTCAGAATGTATGCTATGGTCATGTTAGTTATGTTTGTTTTGAAACTTCAGCGTGACAAAGTCCCAATTTTCATTAAATACAAACACTAACCTGAATTGAAATTATTAATTTAGTGATAAGAAATATGAATTATTCAATTCCCAAAACAAGCGCGAGAACCACATGGAACACCCAGTCACATGACAATTTGAACTAATCAACCCCCCCCCCCCCTTATCCATATGCTCCCTGTTCAAAATGGGTGGTGAATAGCAATTTTTAAACCTGGTTCATAAAAGGTTTACTAGAGGGTTCATATTTTGAAATAAATCCAACGCTTTACAGTACACATATGAATTTTTGAACAATCTTATGCGAGATTATGGAAAACGGTCGATCCAAATCTCACCAAGGTGAGTGGGGTGGGGTCAAAAAATCGTCAAATCCTCCTAACATTGTTTTTGGATGCACAATTGTAATGTCGTTAGAGCTTGTATTGTATGAATGCATTTAAAACTGACAACTCGGGTTTATTTAATACTTATTCACTTAAGATTACATTAAGTTAAAATTGTACCTTTTTTGTGTTTAACTATTTATTAAAAAATTATTTCTTATATCTAATGTTCATAATTTTTATTTTTAGAATTGTGTCAGATGGGCAATATATTAATGGCAGTTCTCAATTAGTTATTGCTAATGCTGGTGGTATACATTACAAGGTAAAGATAATTTTTAAATATAAAAGTTAAATTTTTTATTAGCTGAATTATACTTAAGTATAAACTAAAACTGAAAAAGAAACAGTCAATTATGTTTCAAAGAAAAGGTATTTAGCTGTTTTTAAGTTTTCAATGCTGTTGTTAGATAGTATTATTTTTTGTTTGTGCAAACAGTTTTTAATAATATTTTAATAATTTAGAATTAGCGGATGAAAGGTATTACGTGTGCATATCATATGATTAAGTGGCATGTAAAAGATCCATTGAGTACCCATTGGGCTTGTGTTCTCTCAAATAACTTAAATCACAGCATACTTTAAATCCACAGAGAGCTCAGATTCATTGTAATCCGTCAAAATTAGTAGCGAGAAATCTATAATAATAAAAGAAAGAGTCTGTCTGTAGATCGTGAAAGACCTACTTATACTGCCCAGAAAAATGAAAATTTTTGAATATAGATTCCTTTTAATGCCTATGTGTGCACCTGAGGCTTATTTTTAAATATTTGATAATTATTTTTAATTATTTCGTCATTCATCTAAGAGTGAGGGACCATAACAGGGCTTGAAAACACATAGGCCAGGCCAAAACAGGGGCTTGACGTCATCCGTCAATAGACAGCCGTTAAATAATTACTAAATAAAAGTATCGCATTTTTTCTAAATTGTATTTCGTTTTTTCTTATCTCAATTCTTTATTCGTTAAATTCTCTAAATATTACTTTAAAAGTTTTCATTTGTTATTATTGTTTATACTCTATGATTTCTGCACCAGCACGAATTCGATTTTGTTTCGATTATAAAATTGCCTTACATTTTCGAAACAATATTCGCATTTACAATTCGTGCTTTCAAATGACTTCGTAGTACTGGATCCTGTGCACGAATGGGAACAGATATGATATAATGGCCACTTTCGATTTGGCGTTTTGAGTTGCAAAGCCAAACAACAAAAATGCATAATTGTGGTAAACATTCTATTTCATATTTCATACAACTGGATAGGTATACTAACCCAGCTTCAAAATTCTTTACGACAAATTTTCTATTAAATTAACGGGTTCCCATAAGGCGGGACCATACTGCTAGTAAAAAATATTCAAAAGCACTTCACATAATTTATGGACGCTCCGTTAATGATTTAAAACGGTGATATATTTAAAAAAAAATATTATTAATTTATTCAATCATTTCGTGTTTGTTTTTGTATTTTATATTGTTTTGTTCAATGTACATTGTAATTAACTTATTCTGTAATGTGCATTTAAAACTGAATAAAATAATGCATGCATATGTAATTTTATAGATTCTTGGTCTAAGCTTGGAAGATGGCAGAGAAGTTTGGTCAATATTGAATGACAGTGGTACGGTAGTATCTGTTACAAAATTTCCAAATTTTTTTGGTAGTACAGATGGTCTTCTTTTAAAATTAGTTGCAGCTGGACCTCCTATAAATCCTCATGCATTTGAACTGGTATAGTATTAGTTTTAATTTCTTGATTATTTTTGAGTTTATACTGTGAATCTGAATATTTTATTACTTTCCTTTATTATATAGGGCATCAGTAGAAATGTCTCTGAACAAACTCCTGCCCAGAAGTTAAAAGTGCATAGGGTTGAAACTTTGAGATCTTTACAAGAAACCTACATGTTTGTTAAATGTGGAAAAGTTCCTGTTTTTAAGACAATTCTTGAAGAAATTATAAGGATAGACTGTCAAGGTAAATTTAGATAAAAGAATGCCAGCACTTACACTTTTGTTGGTTAATTAGTCATATTATAACACTATATTTTCTTTAAAAAATATCGCTTTGCACATAAAAATGTCTGATCGAACAAACATTACTTTTCAAGTAAAAAATATTTGCAATATGAAGATCTAGGGTTGAACAAACTCTTGAACTGATTGGTAAAACTGTTGGTGTATAGTTAGCAGATTCTTTTAATTTATCAAATGAAATGCGATGAAAAAGATAAATTTCAGACCATTATCTTGAAAACCTCCTTTCACTGATGCACCTCTTTTCTCTGCAATGTGCATTATTTTTATCATAATATAATACATTGTTAAAAAAATTGAAATAAATTTTATACATAGCATTATCATTATCTAAATCATCTTGGAATTAAAATGTTTGCACTTTTTATCTTGACATTTATCAAGGGTTTATTTTTTTTTAGTTGCTGGATCTTGTTTCAATAACATTTATACCATAAATTCTACAGGTAATTCTTAGTTTTTGCTTAATATGTCTATTTAATTCTGAAAATGCTGTTGAATTCAAAAAGAATCATTTTACTGTAAATACAAACTTTTGATTAAAAGGATAGTATACAGCAAAAGGGATTGGTGCAAATTGATTATGTTTTATAACAAAAATAAGTAGAGCTAAATAATTGTACCTGATTTGTTTGCTTTCATTTAAAAAATTATTTTAGCCAAAAAAAACTAATAGAATAAATTAGGTTAATAATAGCAATCTCATTGACCGATCTTAAGTTTTGAAAGATTATTTCTTTAATATTTCGTTAATTAACATTTTGATTTGGAATATCTTAAAAATTAAGTTCCTCAAATTCTCTTTCTCATTTATACAGACAAAAACGTTTCCTGTTTTACAAGCAGTTCCGCTAGTCTCTATTGGTGTCCTTTTTTCCATTTTGCCAAATCTTAAAACTTTAAGCTTCTACTTGCTCCTATAATTAAAACTTGTCTCAAAAGAATAACAGAAATTGTAGGCTTCCTAAAAACAATAGACTAACATTCATTTAACTGCATTATTTCGGAATATAGGAAAAAACAAATACCCATTGGTATCTTTAATCAGAAAAGAGTTTTTTATAATTGGAAAATGATAAATGCTTTTCTATTCATAAATTGTTATGTAACAAACTTCTATAATTTTGTTTCAGTGATAGCTAAATCAGATGACTTTGGAAACTCTTTCAGCCTGTTTACAGTTACATCCTCGGAGGTTTTTACAAGTAACACGAAAGAAATGATCGTAAAGCGCTATAATTTAAATGATGTTACAGATCATCCTACATGTGAAAATCATAACCACTTTGTATGAAGCGAAATGGTTTATATTTTTTTTCCATTTCAAATCTTTACAACTTTTTTTTGTGCTTACAAATTCATATTCAAAAATTTATGTTTGTATGAATTTTGAAAATTAAGTGTTAATTTCAAAAAGTTTGACAAAGAACTACATTTAGTGTTTGAACTTTGACTTTTTTTACTAGTGGGTTAGCAAATTATGCTTTATACTACCTGTTTAGAAGGAGCAATTTTATTTCCTATTCATTCTTGTTTGATCACTTTGTAACCATGCAACTCTTTAAATAGATAGACATATATTTTGTTCCATTGATGTATTGTTAAGTGTAGTCATTGTTAACATTGTAAGTTATTCATTTAAGAGAGGTATTATAAAATTTTGTTACATTCAACATAATTGTAAACATTCTTCTTTCAAACTTGTCTTATGATTTATAAAGTTTAATGTTAGAATGATAGTCTAGAGACAGGAGTATAGTTAGTAACAATCAATATTTATGTATATAATTATATTGATGTTGCATGTAAAAATACTTGTTTGTTAATTAAATTTTAATCCGAATAAGACTAATTTTGATTGATCAAAAATAATATCAAGCTCTATTTTCTGTTGAGGAAAAAATATGAACACGATTTTTTACTTTTTATAAAATACCAAGATCAAAAGCAAAGTTTATTATTGCTTCAACACTGTTATTTTCCTGCCATTGTTTTGTTATATTTATTCTACTTAATTTTAAGTATATATTTGCTATATATGCTTTTTTTAATCTGTAGCATATTTGGTATTCTATGGCACCTATTGCTCACATTTTATTGCTAAGGTTTTTCTTTAAAATTTTGGTTGAGTATCTGTTGGTGGCAACACTTTTGCTCGAGCCTGCAGCAGCAAAAAGGGGCGTTACGAGATCGACCGAAGCAGATGACCTGTTGGCTTATCGAGAATGCCGACCCTTGACGTTCTGTTAAAACTTTAAATGATAGAACTATTTTAAAAACAAGATGTTTATATTTATTTAACTTTTGTAAACTTTACTTAAAAATGAAATAAGCTAAAGATTAAGCTTGATTGATATTTGTTTAAAGTTGCAATCAATAAAATCCTACAAGTGAATTAATCTTCAAACAGCAGCAATGAATTTTCTTAAATGCCTTTAATTTTTTTTAAAACTCTTTTTAAAAACAGAATTTTAAATCATCTTTATTATTTATGAAATATCTTTTGTATAAAAATGTATTTGGCATATATTTGTTTGCAAGCTCTGAATGGGTTCATAAGTTTTTGTATTTTATGGTTTGTAATTATTTATAATACACATTATATACCTCAGAAAATATTGGATTTATATATAAATGTTTGTTGCTTTCTGTTTATAGTCATGTTATAGTTGTTTACGTCTAATTTATTTTTGTTATTTATTGGATAGAATTTTGTTTAATGGATACAGTTTTAACTACTGGCATATTGGTATTAAAGATTGGCATTGCAAATCTAACGTTTACCACTTATTATATCACATTTTTATTATTGAACTTAATGTTTGAAAGTCAGATGATCAATGTTAAAAAATTTAATATTGAGGAACAAATAAAACCTATCAATTTAATCTTGATCCCAATTTTTTAAAATTACAAATGCTTACTGTTTGAATGCTATCATACTGCTTATTTTTTATGCATTACATGTTACTAATTTAGTTATAAGTAAATAATAATATATTGAAATTCCATTTGTATATCATAGTATTTTAATATATATTTTAAATTATATTTATAAATTTATCATAGAATATATTTATATTCATTTATTTATACATAGATTACAAAAGAGTTCTTGAAGGTTGTGATACTTATTGTGATATGTTGTATTTATTATTTTAATGTTCATAGTTTTTTTTACAGAATTTTCATTGCATTTCTATAAAACATAAGTATTTAACAGTACTTTGTTAAATCTATGTTTTGCTTTACTATAAATGTACATTTAAAAATAAGCAAAATTGAAGTCTGGAATTATTTAATAAATGTCCTTAAGCACAATTTTACCTTTTTAATGTCTGTATCAAATACTTCATCATATTAGATACTCAAATACTACTCATTAGGTAAGGTTTTAGTAAATAACATTCTATATAGAATCGAAGCTTACATTATTGTATAAACTGGCACCGTATCAAACTCTTTGTATTGGTATGCATTGAACTACTTAACATTTCGAATTGCCAATTTAATTTATTTAATTTTCTTATCAAGAGGATTTTTGTGTGCAATTTCTTGCTTTATCTGTGATTGATTGCAAATTAGTACACAATATCTTTAAAAGAAAGTTATGAGATACTGCTAAGCAGTATGCCATAACTTGGAGCAGTTACACTGCAGACAACATTTGGCTGCAGTGGCGAAAAATAGTGTAAATTATTAGCATTCTACTGAAAGGTATAAAAACTTAATGTCATTGAGTGTTGCTAGTAATGGTCTATGTAATTACGATTTTAGAAGTGGACGAAGCTCTTGTAACAACTCCACCAGCAATTAGAAGAGTTATCAGTGAGGATGAAGCTGATGAGGTCGAGCTTTCTCCAATAAAAAGATCCAAGTTCTATAACCCACCTGCGAAAAAACCTTGCGCAGACAAGAGATATGATGGTTTTAACCACTACCCAACAGTTGATGACATTACAAGGCCCCGCAAATGCAGGCTGGAAAACTGCAACAGCAGTTCAAAAACCCGTTGCGAAAAGTGCAATGTATATCTATGTTTGTCAAAGACAAAATCTTGTTTCAAAAATTTTCATTGTAACCAATCAAATAATAAACATAATTGTTAAATCTAAATAGCCTTTAATTATCAATTAAATGATAATTAATCATTAATTATTTGTTACGATTTCAGTTAAGTCATATAAACAAGTGATGTTTTCACATTATCTTTCTACGAGGTCCTTCTTTTTATGAGGTACAGCCGGGGAAAAAATAGATCCACCTCCTCATTACTCGGCTGCTATTGATCAGGGAATTTTGCGGCTGTATGTCTGACTGGATCTTGGCCCTTCTTTTTATGAGGTACAGCCGGGGGAAAAAATGATTCACCTCCTCATTACTCGGCTGCTATTGATTAGGGAATTTTGTGGAAGGTGTAAATTTTCAGGAAATATCGTATGGAATTGAGAACTGGCAACAAAAATTGTATAAGGGGTCGTCTACATATTAAAATAAGTACCAACTTTGAAAATTCCAATGGCAACACCCAATTTTTTTACATAAAAATTTTTAGCACCTTCAAAATACCCCATGTATAAAAAAGAATGATTTATTTTGCATTATTTGCTGAGATATTTAAGCATTAATTTTGAACTTGTTTAGGGGGAAATCTCCAAAACGAAAAAGGTAATATTTAGTTGTGTCTTTTCAAAACGACAAGTTACAAAAAGGTTAACATAATATCGCCAACGCGGATGCTAGAATTTAACCTTCTTCACTAATATTATGATTTTTTTGGATGTTTTTTTTTAAATTTTGGATTTTAAAATTCAGAAATAAAATAAAGGCTAGAAGAGGAAAAGTTTTAAATTAAGTCACATATACGGTTATTTATGACGAACAGATTTTCAAATGCGATTAGTTACAATCAGATTGACAAACATGATTATTACATTTATGTTTTAAACTTTTTATGCAAATTTTTGTTTCATTCATATTGCTACAAAAAGTTTGTTTGCGCACTTTATCGGTAATATAAAACACGTATTACAAAACGAGGGTTACGGCCTTAACACGATATTTAAAGAAAGCAAAATAAAATTACGCATAATGATTTGGCAATGATTTTTAACCAAGGCAGTAGGCACTAATCTCTCTATATTAAAAAAAAGTATAAGCTCTTTTAAAGTGTCAGCAGCCATAACATGATGAAATATTGATGTTAGAAGTCCAAAATTGTTTGGGAAGGTGTGTCTCCTTTATGCCTATCGATGGTTTTTTTTTCAAATTTCCAATTAGTTTTTTAATTAAAAATTAAAATAAATCAGCCAAAAACGAAATAGTCCTTTTCAGCAACAACACCACGGTAAAAGAGATCAGAAATGCGTGATTTTGTTACGTTCTTTTTAAAGAACAGTTGCTCTCTGCTCTGTTCTTTTAAAAAGAACAGTTCTTTAACTTAGTCTTTTTACAAAAGTTGCTTTACACGTGGAAGAATTCAGGCAAATATAAATGTATCATCTTTAAAATGAACAATTTTTTTTTGTTTTGTGTTTATATATAGAAAAGGTTTACAGATTTTTTTTTATTATAAATGATTTTGCCTTAAAATATATTATAGCAAGATAGAAGGTTTACAGATTTTTTTAGTTTAAATATTTTGGATGATAGGTTAGGTTTTAATCATCTTCGCACAAGAGGGCTATTGGCAACGGCCGTCGTAATTTCGAACCACAGTCAAGTGACGAGCCGACACCTAAATACGCACTCAACTCAAACTAGGACGTCATTATAGATTATAAAAAAAAAGTTTATGACAAAGCTATTTTAAATAAACATTTAACATAACAATTACTCTAATAAACATTTTCAATAAACAAACATTTTATAACAAAATTATTTTATTAGGATTCTGCTAAAGTGGAATCACAAAATTTCCCTTTTTTCATAAAACACGAAAAACTAATAAAAAATATCACGTTAAATTCTTCCTCGGTAAGAATGCGTCTTTTTGTCTGCGATTTTGTAACTTTTTTTTCTTTACTATGGCTCCTTTGTATTTTATTTTATTTTTTTATTTATCCTGAAAAATATATTCTTATATAGATGCGAATAAAATAAACTTTGCACACTTGAATATTGACATATTCCTTTTTGTTTTTTTAGAAAGTTTTTGAAGATGTTTTAATTATGGAAGTATCAAGATATGAACATGTTAATTACTTTGGGGGGGGGGGGGGCAAATTTAGAAAGTTGCTCTTGTTAAACATTGTTTTATGATTTGTTGTATAGCAAACATATTAAGCGAAATGTTTTTTTAGCTTCCACACTACGTTTATAACGTAAAAAGTGGAAGGTATTATAATCGTTCAATCCGTCTGTCTGTCACCCACTTTCACAGAACGAACCGCAAGTCGCACAAACAAGTGGGATACATCATTTTGAAGCAAAAAATCAGGCTAGGTTACATCCCAAATTTCATTAAAAAATTTTAATTAGAAGTATATTTAAAATTTAGTCTACATTGAACTAAAAATTTAATCTACATTGAAATAACATGCAAATTCCATTTTTATTCAATATTTTCACTGTTGCCATTTCGCCAAACGAACAAAAACTTTATTTAAAATAAAAATAAAACACTTGAAAAATATTTATTTATGTGATATGATTCAGTTTGGATTGTTGTAATATCACAATAGAGTGAGATGAGAGTAATAATGAATGAGAGTGATAATGAGTAATTATTAATTGCGAAAGAAGATTAATGAAAATAGTTCATTTTGGCGTTTAAAAGTTTGAATTAGAAATAAATTATAAGCTGAAGGCCCTATTTGGGGCGAATTTCTTTCTGAGGTGTATAAATAGTGCGTTTTTTTGTTGAGCACAAATATTGTGTGGAGGCGGTTTAAGTGCAGATTCTGTAACAAACCTACTTTTTAGTTTTATTATTTTTTTGTGAGATGCGTTTTTTGCAAGGATCTCCCTACGTGTTACGTTTCACCATTTTTTGTTTACGAAATGATAGTGTTTTTGTCTTTATGTATCTGTCCATGGTCTACCCCACACAGCCACTATTGTCTACAAGATATCTATTGGTAATCTACATGATCCATTAGCCGTTCGAGATGTCTTTTGGACATCTATTGCATATCCGTCCACAAAATCTATTTTTTGGATATCTATAAGATATCTATGTGTAGACTAATTTAGTCTTAGACATTTGGGACTTCTAATGGATGTGCATCAACTCCTATTTATTAGACTTCGATATTATGGATAGCTAATAGATGCGCATGTCGTTATATTTTTCGACTTACCAAAATTATATTTCTATTAGACGTCTAAATCAAGGAGTTCCAAGATATTTGGTCTTTGTGTTAGATTCTTCATAAAAAGATAGATTTTCGGGAGCTTCAATTTTCTCACCTTTTCTTCACAAGAGCATATCCACGTTTATCCGATACACGTCTACATGTCTAATGATGTCTAAAAACGATGATGTCTGAAACATTTTTACTGCATTTTAAACCTATGACCAGATGAGAAAGGCTATTTTTTTTCTAATGAAAATTTCATTTTTTAAATCCGGCAATAAAAGAAATAATAAAAATATGAGTATTTGAGAATTGTTTTTTAATGCAAAATCCCTATTTTTATTTTGGATATCAATTGGTGAACGTTTTTATCTATTTTTAAAAAAATGATTTCGGGTAAGAGACCAAAAAAGTTTGCTCAAAAATACAGAAAGGCATTGATAGATTAATAACTAATATTTTAATTATTAATGCTTGGACAAATCACTTACTAACATACAGATGGCAGCACTGTCACCTCCTTACAGTACAAAATAAAAAGTTTCTTTATATGAGCCAAAACATAAAGCCTATCCGAGAAAAAAAAACGCCAAATGTGTTTTTGGCAACCCTGTAACATCTCGCTTGGGGTACTGAATGCTTAGAACCATTTTGGACCATGGACAATACAGCATACTGGATTGAGATTGATTGATAAGATGGGGTCTCAGCAGGCTCGCAGCCAGGATTATTTCAAGGTGGGGGCAGAAAAGGGAGGATCTTCTCTTTTCGGAAAAAAGAGTGTCTTTCAAGTGATAGTAGACAGCGCCGTTTAGGCCAGGGGCATAATGACCCTACCCTACCATATGTTAACTACAGATAAGTGAGCTGAAGGGAGGTAGCTTCCTTTTGTATATTCGTACAATTCGCGAAACGCGAAAGGCAGTCTTGGTACACCAAAGGGATAATGGAGGATGACTTTGTTCTAACTTCGTCAAACCACTGTGGTCTGGAAACGGCCAAAATAATAAATTTCGAGGTGTTCGCAAAATTCAAAATAGATTTTTTTTTTAATTAATGGATAGTTGAATTGAAAGCTTACAAATCATAAACCCTTAAAAATCATTTCTTGATGCATTTATAGTTACGAAAAGTCAACAACAGATGAAAAATAGCACGTTTTGAGGGCAGTATACCGGAATTAAAAATTCTCGCTATAATTATTTATGTTTTTTCATTTATTTTTAATCCTGAGTTTAAAAACATTAGTGCCAGCAGGTGGTCAGTCAGCTGCCGGGACTTATGAAATAAACTCACATATTATAAAAATAAACTCAAATATTAACACTTTATTTCTAAAACAGAAAGTTTAAACTATCAAAAATATAAATGCATAGCTTATTTATTAATAACTTATTCTCATTATATTTTTTCTCTGATTATTCGGGCTTAGAACGGTAGTCGTGGAACAGCTCTTAATTTTTTATTACTTTTGAATTAAGTTTTTAGTTGTACAGTGCAAGTCAACAAGTGATTTTAACTGTTTCAAAATGCTTTAGTTCTTGGATGACCTCTCTCCTAACGTTCAAAGTTCTAAGAAGTGTTTATTTAAAAAAAAAAAAACTGATTTGAATAATTAAACTACCAATTAAAGTAAACATAAAATGATTTTTTAATCGTTTTTAAGTGTATAAAAAACACAAATGTCATATTACTCGATAATGATTTTATATGGTATATTTTCATAAACACAATTGTAACTTAAAATTGGATAATTCTACAAACTAAATTATGGTCTCGATCGACTCAGAAGAGTATAATGCCAAATTTTGAAACGTTTTCATTGAGAAATAAAAATATGCAAGGATTTTGGCCGTTTTCAGGTCTTTTCCGACCTTGTGGGTGGTCCTTATGTCTTTGAAAATTTACCTTTCTTGGATTAAAATACATTTTTGTCGATTTTTAAAAAAATTGTAAAATTGCATAAATTTGAGAAATTTAATGTGGACGAAATATAATTTGTCACAGTCAAGGAAAGGGGATCTCTAGCCTCTTGAGCAATAAAGAAAGCCGTCTAAAAATAGAAATAGCAAAATCCGTATAAGCAGTAAAACTCGTAAATGAAATAGCGGAGAGAGAGGAGTGAAGTTAATTGAAGAATTAAACTATCAGTTTACGAAGGATGAATCTAAAAAAATAATACTAACAGACTATGACATTACTAATACAGTGTTTTCGTTTAGCTGAAATAAAAGAAAAATTTCTGCCAATTTAAAACTGAGTTTTATTCTGCTAAAAATATTTTTTTTTCGCTTTCAATTGATCTGATTGGCATAATGAAATTAATTACCATTTACTTATATTGTATTCCTTTAAAGACCAAATTATTTTTTGTTAAATATTGTTGAATATTTAACAAAATATTGTTGTATTATTGTTGTTTTTATTTTTATTGTTAAATATTAAGATTTATAAACCGATCCCCTACCCACAGTGCGGAGCAATGGACAAAAATCGAAAAAGACTTTTTATTTGAGAAGTTTAGTGAATGTAATATTGATCTAGGATAGTGATACCTGTGATAGTATCGTAAAACGGTATTTTTAAGTCCAAAGTAATTATAATAAAAGCATTAGAATTACTTAAAGTAAGATTTTATGGAGCGGTAAAAAATAGTGTTACGATCTATATATATATAAAAGGCAAAGTCCTGACTGACTCACTCACTCACTGATCTATTCATTCATTCACGTATCAACGCCCATCCCAAACTACTGGAGGTAGAGCTACCAAATTTTAGGAAAATATTCTTTTTATATCGTAGGCGTCATTTAAGAAACGATTTTTTGTAATTCGAACCCGAACGGGTGTAGGAAGGCAAAACGTGAGCCGTTTTCTCCATAGGAATAGCATTGTTATGAACTTTTAATTTATAAATTTCGTTTTTTAATTTGAAAAAAATTTCAACGCGTTCAGCGTGAGCGAAAATTAAGTATAAAACACGTCAGAGCACGTGAGTTTAATTTGTAGGATTGTTATTTGAATATCATTATTTTATTTTATTTATAGAATTTAAATCTTTTGATTTTTTTTGTTACCGAATTTAATTTAATTGACGTTTACAAATGGTAAGAAATGAAGATATTGCTACAATGTCTGATGGCAGTAAAGGCGATAACTATTCTAGATATAATGAATACTTCGAAGAAATGTCGATTCTCTCAAAGTATAGCGTATGTCTTTCATGTTTATGAAACTGTAAATTTGATACAGATGATATAATGGCCGATTGAATTTTGGCATTGGCGGCTTTTGGCGAAGTTGAAAATTTAACGTAAGGGAGGCTATTTGCATCCAGTTGTATGGGTTAGGGTTAGTTTGAATTATTGTCTCACTAGAGCTATACACGAGGGCTATTGGCCACGGGCGTCTTAATTTAGAACCACAGTCAAGTGACGAGCCGACACCTAAGTGGGCACCCAATGCAACTTTTAAGGGCAACATCGTACGTAGCGTACGGGACTTCGAAAAATATTTAACGAGAACTCCCACCACACTTGGTATTGTGCGGGACACAGGACATTTTTGGCTGCATGGGCCGTTTATAGGTCAGCAGTTATTTTGACGAAGCCCGGACCCGAGTCTGAGACCTATCGCATGAAGTCGAATGCCTTTACCGACTGGGCTCCCCAGCCCTGTCGAGTGGTCGAATATGGAGTTTAATGGTCATCACATTTTGGGCATTTTCGGGTGTAGGTGGGCAAATAGAAAATGTCCATTATATCACAGCTATATTCTGACAATTTAAACAGGGCCTATGGGAAAGCCCTCTAACTTCTAGAAGGGCCTGGATACAATCAAATTTCTTTTTTAAATTAATGCTGAGAGTAAAATGGGAGGAAATTATAGTATACCGATGGAGTGCTGACCAGTGGAGAAGGGATCAATTGGTATGAAATAAATGTTTACATAAAAAGAAACAATCCCCGTTTTTAAGGGTACACCCGTGCAAAGCCGGGTTTATAAAGATAGTATTAATATAGTTTGGGCATTTTTAATAATCTATGAATAAATTTATTGGTTAAAAGAGATACATTAAATATGAACTTTTCAGGGAATATAACAAATTTTATATTTATGCGATTTGTATACTTAAAAATGAAGTTTCAAAAACCCGTTAAAAATTGTCATCTTTAAAGTGACTTAACAAAAAATCCCTTACTGACCCCCACGTAGCCACCTTGTATATAACGTCTTTAAACTATTTTAATTTGAAATATATATTTTTTTAGCTGCGACCCTAGTTTGGGCGAATTTTTAAATAACGCGGTCTAGTAAATCGCATAACTAGATTTCAGCATGTTTTACAATGCGTCGTTCAAAATCGTAATATTTTACTCTTAATTTCAATAATGCGACCCATTAATGATTATTTTAAACACATCCCGGTGTCTAGAGGGGTCATTAAAAGGAGCGCAATATTAAAATTAAAGATGTATGATAATTGTTCATAATTTTCAACCGAATAAATAAAAATTTAAAAGCTCAAATAACTTATTTAAAAAAGTAACATGCTACAACACAGAACCGATTCGTGGAACTTTAAAATAAACCAATTACTACTAACGAACGAAAAAAAAACGTTTTTTCCAGATGCACCACCTATAAAACCAAGTCACATTAAACATTTCATATAAAGTTTTGCATAAGAAACAAAGCGCTCGCACGTTGTTTATTGTTTGGAAATCACTCGACTGTCATTGCATATTATTAACAACGCGCAAACTATTTTTTGACCATAAATTCAAAAATAATTTGAATATGGCATTTATTTTCACTTAATATATTTTACATGACGTCTGAAACGTGACCTTGAAAATAATAAGTGATTCTAATAAATTAAAGGAAAATAGGGCTGGGGAGCCCAGTCGGTTAGGCATTCGCCTAGCATGCGGAAGGTCCCAGGTTTGGGTCCGGGCATCGCCAAAATAACTGCCGACCTATAAACGGCCCGTGCAGCCAAAAACGTCCGACGAATAATACCCCGTGTGGCGGGAGTGCACGTTAAATATCCTTCAAAGTCCTAACGCTGCGCACGATGTCGCCCTTAACGGTTGCGTTGGGTGCCTACTCAGGTGTCGGCTCGTCACTTGACTGTGGTTCTAAAATACGACGACCGTCGCCAATAGCCCTCGTGTCGCTCTAGTGCAACGATAATTCAAACTAAACTAAACTAAAGGAAAATAACTCATTTTCATTAAAAATTCCCAAACTCACACATTCACACACATAATTTTTTTGAGGTTTTGATCCCAATTCAAAAATAATTTAAATGAATATATTACTTTTATGTTCAATGAATATACATAATGTCTGAAAAATACCCAAAAATTAATAAGCGCGTAATATTGGTGGATATGCGGATTTTTGTCCCAAAACACCAATTTTTACCGCACTGTGCGAAGGTTCCTACCACATTGTACCTGTAACACGGCCCTGATTATATGGACATCATTTAATTTCTTAAAATGTCATTTTGCTACCCAAATAGCCTTGTGAATAAACTTTATTTCCAATGCGAAAGTGTCTATAATATTATTTGTATTGACTATTTTTCCGTATTTGCATAGACATTGATTAATAATGGAAATATTTTTTTTAAAAACTATAATGGGAATGTTTCAGATGATGTAACGCTCTTGTTTTCATTTTTCTGCGTACTTCTATTTTATTAGTTGCTTCAGTTTCACTCTCAAAAGGACCGATATAAATGAAAAGAAACTTTTCTTTCTATGCAATCTTTCTTTAACAAATGTTTTGAACAACCAACTGAACAGCAAGAAGTTGGCATTTAAAATATTTAATAAGTAAAATATTCTTAGAAAACTTATTTTCGAATACCAAAACAAAAGTAATTTCAAACAACAAACGAAAACAAACAATTGGAGCTGTTACCATCCACGACGTGAAACAACCCCATTTTACGTTTTTCAAAACTTTAAGCCTCATGCGGCACGTGTTATTATTAACTGAGTTGGCTAAAATTTTGCTCGATTTTTTTTCATATGAAAGAACAAATTGAGGGCCTTTCGGAAATTGAAAATTCGTTTTTATGGACCCCCCCCCTTTTTTTTTTAATCCGTTGATTTAAATCACAACATATTCGGCAGGTTTATTAACATCTAAATCCAATAAAAGGATTCCATTGATTCATTGATCGAGATAATTATCTAGCAAATTCAAAAAATTTCAATTTCTCAAGGGATAGTTTATACATATATATTTTTGGTAATTAATTTATTGTGTGCATACCTTTTTAAATATTTTTAATTCTTCTTTCACGGTCATCATAAAAAATGGTTTTAAAATATATTCAAGCAAAAGGTAGAAATACAAAAAAAAAATATTAGATTTTACACAAACGTTATTTTTAATCTAAAAATCTAAGCAAAGTGTAATTTTTATATAACAGTTAATTTTATTCACTAAATCATATGCATTTGACTTTTTATGAGTTTATGACCTGAGAAAAAGCAAATAATTAAACATGAGCTGTGTACCTCAATATTTTTTTTTCTTTAGATACATATATAGTATTGTTGAAATGTGCACATTTTTCGCAACTGTCTAACAAGTTACAGTTAAGTTTACTATACAAGGATACTGGAAACCAAAGCAGCTGATAATAACTAAAAGGCCAGATGTCTGCTCTCCCCCCCCCCCCCCCCCCGAGGGGAGAGGGAAGGACCACAGCGGTGGCCTCGACACCGAGCAATTCGGGCAATTAAGAGGGGGGGGGGAGGATGAGGAGGGAAGGTAAGGATGTGATTACCAGATTTTGAAATGCATCGCTTTTTAACAGTCGCCAAACTATCAAAATTGCAGCAACGCCACCTACCGATAGATAATCGAAATAAAAAATTTATTTGAAAGGAATTTTTGATTATTTTAAGGAAGAATACATTTTTTGTGAACTATAGCATTAAGTTTATTATGTAGTAACTGCAGAGAAATGATTTCGAGTATATAAAAATATTCTAAATTTTTGAGCTAAAAACTTTTTCAAATTAAACAGATAACAAATAAATAAGATTAAAATTGATACGAAGTTAATGAAAAATTTGGATACGTAAATTCTTTTTTTATGTTAATAGTTCCATGGGTTTTTTTTTATCAAGAACATACCGTTTTCTGAAATTATAAATGTGGGTAAAGGAGAAGAAATCGATAACCTTTAAGTCCTTTAACGAAAAAAATATGATCAAATCAGTGTTTTTTTACATTTCAATTTAATTTTTTCTTAAGTAACTGTTTTTCAATAATCTGGAAAATTCTAATATTGTACTTGCTAAATAATAAAAAAAATTAGAAAATTCTAAAAATCCATATAAAGTAAAAAGTAAGTAACAGTAACTTTTAAAGTCACTCTTAAGCACCATTTTCGATTTTAAGAAGTTTTAAATTCTATAGGATACTAACTTTATGCGTGAAAAATTAAACTTAAAAAAATACGATGAAATAATGAAAAGTTTCAAAGAAACATACTCTAATTATAACAAATGTCAATATGGTTCCTTTTAATGAAACTTTCATTGAAAATAGTAATAACTATGAGATGACTATAGACACATGGTTTCATTTCATTGCGCCAATTCTTTAAAAAAAATTTAAATTTTCAAAATAGCAGCAAAATATAAAAAAGTGTATACTAATTTCTCTAGGAAACTTTCGAGGACTTTCTTGTTTTAAACAAAAACCGCGCAAGTTAAAACGTAGTTGACTTTTCTTTAAAAACTATACTGTACTAGTAATTGTAACGACAAATTGGCGCAATCGTTAGGATGACGGACTTAAGATTGGTAGGTTTAAAAGAGCGTAGGTTCGATTCCCGCTTACCCTCGACCGCAACAACCGAAATAGCGAAAATAAAACCTGTTCACACATAAATCGTGTTATTTAACTTTTTTCTACTTTCTTAAGTGGCGCCCTCTATCTGTAAAACTCAAAATTTAGCCATGATATCTAGAATTCGTAGATTTAATAGATATTGTAGACCTCGGTCGACAAATGTTTTGTTTTTACGGATGTCTAATAGATATCCACACAGTACATACGACTACTTATGGAATTTGTGGACCTCTAATAGACGTTTACCATATCGCGTATTCGTCCAGAAAGTCTAAAACATGTCCGCAATGTCTATAATTTCGATGTCAAATGGACTTGCTATAGACGTAAGTCGACGGAAACTACGGATATCTTTCAGACGTCGATAGATAATAAACTCTTATTCTAATGGATATCGTGGATTTTCCGAATAACGTCTTATAGATGTCTACTGGATAATGAATGGCTATGTGGGACTCAACTTTAAGGTCGCAGAAGCTCTTTGGACGTCACGCCATCCGACCGGTCCGGAATGTAAGCAATTTCAAAGAAAAAGTACGAAACCTATTTGCGCACGGCCAATTATATATACTTATCTGGTTGCGAACAGTTTTTGTTTCTCTCTTTCGGAACAGCCAACAACATGAACCTGAAAAAAATAAGTTTGGCGAGTGATAGCGAGCAGGCCGCGAAGCGGCCAATGGAATTATTACTTAAAAAAGTCATACAACTTACAAATTTTGAGTGAGCCATTGGGTTTTTAAAAAGAACCTAAGAGTAAAAACAGGCTAGGTTAATTCTGCGAAATTAACGGCGAATTCTGCGAAATTAACGTGGGTTGGCGAGTTATTACTTAAAAAAGTAATGCAATATATTTTTTTTAAAAGTAATATAACTTAGCGAGCAGGGGGCGTAGCCCCCTGCCGGCCGCGAAGCGGTCCAATGGAATTGCGCAGCAATTCCCGGGGGTTGGCGAGCGATAGCGAGCAGGGGGCGTAGAGGAAGAATCCAAGAATGCAAGCTTGCGAGCCAGTGAGATTGCGCAGCAATTTCTAATGGTGCGAGCTTGCGGCTGAATATAACTATATTACCAAGGCTCGACATAATTTTGTCATAGATACAGACCTGGATGGGAAAATATGCATAGGCCTGTACAAAGTTGGGTTGGAAAAGTTACGAGAGTCAAAAGTTACGAAAAGTCACCAGCGAGCCTGCAATTCCGGGGGTTAGCGAGCGATAGCGAGCGGTGGCGGAGCCCCCTAGTCATTTTAAATAATCAATGTGGTAACAATGAAATATACAAAAAACCCGAATTCAAATAATATTTTAGGGTATTTAATTTTCAATATTAAACACACTTTTTAAATTGTATTGGAAATAACATATATTTAAAAACATAGTAATCGATATAATTTAATGTTAATTATACAAACAAAATACATTGTATGCACTTGCAACAAGAACTTTTTTTAGACATTTGACAGACATCAATAATTTAATAAAAATATTTACCAATAAACGCTTTTCAACCACCAAACGATAATGTAAGTTAGGATCAAATGCGTCAAATAATTTTTTACACTGTCCCTAAAATTCGTTATTTTCAGTTTTTTTACAATAACTCGGCAAATAATTGTTGTTGAATTAAAAAATTCGGGATTTTGGTTCTTCTTGATCTACTTTATCGATTTATGTAAAAAAAAACTTGGGTTGCTATTCATATTTTATTCTTATTTAAATAATAAAATAAAAAATATGAAAAACATTATGAGCGTTCAACTTTGAATGCTTATATCTCAACAAATAATTCAAATTAATTAATTTTCTTTTGGATCTGGGGTATTTTGAAGATGATAAACATTTATATATAAAAAAAAATTGGGTGTTGCCATTGGAATTTTCAAAGTTGGTACTCATTCTAATATGTAGACAACCCTTTATACAATTTTTATTGCCAGTTCTCAACTCTTTACGCTATTTGCTAAAAATTGACACTTTCCACACAATTCTCTGATTAATAGCAGCCGAGTAACGAGGGGTGGATAGTTTTTTCCTCCCAGCTTGGAATTGACCAATCATTAAAAAACTAATAAAGTAATACGTAAGTTTTAAATAAATAAAAAAAAATAGTGGTACTCAAATATCATTCTTACGTATTAAACCGTTACCCTTGTTTTTTTTCTTACCTAAAAATTTTCTCTCGCATTAATTTTTCTTTCAAATTAAAAATTGCTGTAAATCCTAAGCTTACAACTGTGCACAATGCTAATGCTATTAAACAATGCATTTTTGGCTGGGCGTTCATACGCGACTCAGTCAGTCAGGACTTCGTCCTTTTAAAGATATAATGGAATTGATCAAAGATAATTCGTTTGCCTCTTTTATTGAATTTCATACGAGTGCACAAACTTGGCATGAGCAGTCAGAGCATTATTGGATATGAATTTGTAATAGCAGTTTTTTAGGCCATTTTCATGTATACCATAACGCAATAGTTTTAATATAATTAAACGCAAGAAGTGTTTGAACTATTCTGAATATTTAATTGTATCTAAGTGACGTTTCTCTTCTCCCGACATTGGCAGGTGTATATGTCACCTCTGCACCAAAATTTCAACCGGTCTAATTATGTAGAACGACGAAGTTATTTAAAATGCAGGCATTAAAAATAAGTAATTATGTAAAATCAATTAAATAAAAAAAACAATTAGTAATTTTTCATAACTACAAGCTTAATTAAAAGAAATTAATAATTTTTTAACTGTCACCAAAAAAGGGGGGGGGGGAAGCAATATTTCACTAAACTTTAATATATGTGATGAAGAATTTTTTTTGCAAATTTTAGCAATACTTTTAGAGTTTTAGACAACCTCTAGAATCTAGAAAAGAACAAAGACACCAAACTACGAAAAGGAATAGGGAAGTTACACAATTTAATTAGGTTCAAAGTGATCCCGATGACAAATGACCTTTATTACAATTTTTAAATAAAGTTTTGGTATAATAAACTTTTTTTTATAATTTTACCTATATTCTAGGAATTCTCTTTTAGGTTATTTTAGTTTACATTAATAATTATTTTAAAAAAATAACAATATTTTTTTTAAGTGTGTTCACTATTTTCAAGTATAGTTGGAAAATTTGCCCCATCCAGTGTTTTGCAGTCTGGGAAAATATACGACTGATACGGGGTATTTTTTCCAGCTCAACTTGCTTTCATTTAACCTTTTACTGTCAAAAAGTATATTTCCTTTTTGAAAATGTCTTGATGCTATTTTGTAGAAAAAATATATAAGGAAGACAAAGATATTACGTTTTCTTCAACATAACTTAAAATAAAAAAAAATACTATCAAAACGAAAAAACAAACATGGCAAACTAGCTGTGGTCTCCCAATCAGGTTTTCGGAATTAAAATGAAGTTCAATCGAATTTAAACTCAGCCAAAACGATCTCATTTAACGGCATTTCTAGTGAAAATTTTCCGGATCTGCTGTGCACAGTTCTCACAATTGTTATTAAACTCCATTTCGGGCGAGTTCAAAGCAGTGCAAACGGGATAACATAACGACACCTATCGTCATAACCACACGCATTGGCTTCCCGGAAACAACAATAAAAACGGAAGTTGCCAAGCTCCCAATTACTCTGTATAGCTAGAACTACGGTCAATGGAAATACACGAATAGTTTTTATCTTGGCCACATAAACGGGGGAAAAATTGCGAACATATACATATTCAAAATAAACAAGATGATGCGAAAATGACATACGTATTAGGATTTAGGAAAATATCGAACCGATGTCTTCTGATTATTTTGTTATTTGCTCTTGGATCTCTCGAGCGGACAGGTAGATTAAATTTCTAATTTCTATTTTTTTTATTTTACTATTTAAAAAATTAATCGGAAAAATAACTGATTTTAATATAAGTGCATTTAATTAAAAAGTACTACACATTAGTTTTACTCTGGAGAATGGGGGGTTTGCAACTAGACTCAATTATACCTTTCAATAACTAACCGGTAATACAAGACTCCGTAATTTATTTTCTTTTTGTGCAACCAATTTCGTATAAACTTATGTATCGAAGAAGGATAATTTGATTTTTTCCTATACAGTTTTAGATTAAAATTTTGCAAGTGTTATTATGTATTAAAATTGTATTAATTTTTTTTTCGAAAATTGAATTGTTAATTTTTTTATACGAAGATCTGAATTGACTTGAAAAGTTTTATAAACAGTCCTAACCTTGAATTGACTGAAGCTCAATCGTGTTTGACTGAAAACTTTAAATTCACAGGATCTAAAACTGCAAATGAGAATAAATTAAAAATACATCTTATTTTAAATCAGATAAATTTATAAATAATGTCAGGTCATTTGGATTAATGAAACATCTGTTTTTTTTTTAAAAAAGAATCTTTGATTGACTTTTGGTTAGTTGAATTAACGGCGCACAAGAGCCTTTGAGTTTTTCAAATTTGAGAAAAATTAGATGGAAAGGGAATAAAAATTTTACGAAAAATGTCAGCCTTTGTAAACGCATAGTTTGTCTATCTTTCATTTAGGAAAAATTGCATTCATACGTAAACTTTGGATGTGAAAAGAAAACAAATTCATCTCCAGTGTGTTTCTGTTCTCAATTGACAAAATAATAGTGAAATGAAACGTGGGGCTGGGTGTTCGAGTCCATTCTATTTATTTTATTTAAAAATGCAATAGCAAATGACATTTTATAAAATATTAAAGAATATTTCAAAGTTTTGTTTTTTTAACAAAAAAAACTTTAGCCGGCTTTACACCACTATGAAAAGCCTGGGCTGATACTATAGAGATGCATATGATGTTAACTTTTTATTTTACTAACGTCGATTTTAGAAAGGCTCATGTAGAGCTAACATTAATAAAATAAAGCATATAAAACGCTTGGTATTAGCTTCACTTATACAAAAGCATTTTTTATATCTTGACTAATAGTTTTCAAGTTGAGACAGCGATATAAGGTAACGAAATTCAAGGATAAACTGATATTGGTCATGAAAAATAAAGCACCTTTAATTCTAATTTTGTTACCCTGACACTATTTAAATGAATCCGGGTAGACTGGATAAATTTGACAATTTGTTGGTAGGTTCATTAATATTTTACCAGAACAGTACGGAACTCCAATTATCGGAAATGCGACTATCCGAAATCCACTAGCCGAATAGTTGATTAAAAAAAACCTAAGATAAGGATTCACCGTCTCAAATTGTAGTTTTATTATTTTTTATTGTCAATCGAAAGGTTGTCCATCCGTCCCATCTTGGTTTTGATTAGTAAGTCAGTATGTTCAAATCCAATTATCTGAATTTTCAATTATCCGAATGTGATACGGTCTCAATAATTGATCCGGATAATTGTAATTATACTGTATTAAATGTGTTATTCTTTTAGATGCGTTGTGTGGTAAACCTGGTTTAACTCCTGTATGTAGACTAGATGTTGCGAAAGAAGAATATGAGGTAGCAGAAAAAGTTACTTATAAATGCACCGATTGTCATACTTTTGATAAAATAGAGAGACATTGCCTTCGAAATGGTTCTTGGTCAGGACATATACCTGTTTGTCGTAAGTATACCTTCTTCATTCCTGAAATACATCCTATGCATATATTCTTTATAAAAGCATATTTTTCTAACATTTATGTATTTAGAAGTATGCTTTTCAAGTAATTTTGAAAAAATTAGCGTTTAACATTTGCTGAGGGTCACGACTAATTGCTGGAATTTGAGGTTCCCAGGTAGCACACCAACGTCGGCCAATATTAAAAAAAAATATTGGCCGACATTGGTGTCAATATTGGCCGACGTAAAAATGGACCCCTCAGTCAATATTGTACGACGTCGTTTTACGACATTGGCCAACATTTATCAACGTCGTACAATGTCGCATATCGACATTGGCCGACATAAAAATGACACCCTTGCCGATATTGTACTACATCGGTTCACGACATTGGTCAACATCGCATATTGACATTGGCCGACATAAAAATGGACCCCCCTAGCAAATATTGTACGACGTCGTTTTACGACATTGGCCAACATTTATCAACGTCGTACAATGTCGCATATCGACATTGGCCGACATAAAAATGACACCCTTGGGATTATTGTACAACATCGGTTTACGACATTGATCAACATTAGTCGTACCACATTCATGGGCTTTTACAATACTTCTCAATAAAACATTTTTCCATTCCCTTCGCATAACTTTTTAACTAATCTGTTCGTTGAGTAAAAAAAAAATTATTTACAAAGGTAATTTTCTTTATATTAATCTAATTAACTAAATTTTTGTTAATTAGATAAATATAAAGAAAATTAACTTTGTAAATTATTTACTAAAAAAAATATTATTAATATAATTATTAATTTTTTATTAAAAAAATTATTTACAAAGGTAATTTCTTTATATTTATCTAATTAACAAAATTTTTGTTAATTAGATAAATATCAAGAAAATAACCTTTGTAAATAATTTTTTTCTACTCAACGAACAGATTTAAAAAGTTATGCGAAGGGAATGGAAAAATGTATAATTGAGAAGTACTGTAAAAGAATGCCCATGAATGTTGTACGACTAATGTTGATCAATGTCGTAAACCGATGTTGTACAATATTCGCAAGGGTGTCATTTTTATGTTGGCCAATGTCAATATGCTATGTTGTAAAACAATTAACAATAGGTTAAATAAATCAAAATTAATCAAGAAATATTGTATTATTAGTACTATTGTAATTTTAAAAACTAGTAATTCAGACAGCTATATAAAACACTACATCACGACATAGCTATTTTTTTCTGTACTGCTTCAGAGTCAAATTAAAACCAATTTTATGTATTATTATTCATATATTAAATATATGATACATAGCACATATTTTCCCAGATTGTTTAAAGTTAACTGCACAACATCTCTGGATGCATTTATATAGGGATGGTCGATACCATTAAAAGACGAAAAATTATTGTATGTAGAGTTGAATAAAAATATATTTACGTAACCTCCATTTGTATACTACTTTTGTATACTATAGGTTTTATTTCAAATAATTTAAGTGTAGAGAAACTGTTAAATTCTTGTCAAAATCTGTAAATCTTATGCACAAACTTCAATTAAAATATTTTTTACATGCAACTTTATTAAATTTCATGTTTTAGATATGTATTTTCTACTTTAATACATTAAAAAAATAATTATTAATTCATACAGAAGCTTTAGAAATATTGCTAAAGCTTCTGTACGAAATGTTTCACAAAAAACAAATCATAAAATTAATAACTAATTAGACTGTTATATATTTATTCAAGTCTCTATTTACTATAGCACTGAATACAATATGTGGGATTTGATATTTACACTTTACCAAGAATAAATTTATCAAATAGTCCATCATTAATTTTTATGCCTGATAATTCACTAAAACATCTTACACAATTATGAAATAATACATATTATTAAAAAAAAATTTAATCCAACATTATCTGAACAATCTTTACTAAGGTTATCATTATGAATTTTTTGCACTTTATAAACCATATGTTAAATGTTAATGATAATACTTATACAGGAAAGTAGGAGCTTAAGAAATTTTTAAAATATCAGTTTTGAAATTTGCACACACAATATTTGTACTTTTCTGAAAGTTTTATTTTTACATGAATATATAAACACGTTAGAAGTATTTATATTATTTTAGACATTATTTGAGTATAGTTTTCATTCCAATATTCAGCACAACCTCAAAATAGAAATTAGCTTAAGATTATTGCTTAAAATATAAAAATATTATAATTAAATTACAAGATTTTGGTTTCGAAATTATTTTCTCATTTAAAAATGGTTATAATTATTGTTTAACCGTTTTATTTTGAAAATTATTTTTTGATTTATGAGTAAATTAAAGGAAAGGTATTTGTATTTTAAGCTCCTGCTTACCTAAATAACCCACACATTATTAGACTGGTCCCCGTGTCCTCTCAAACGCTCATCACTATTTTGTGTAACTATGGTCTGATGATCAGCAATATCTTTATTTTCCAAATTTATTGTTGCTAGACGCCTTGTGTTGCTACTTACAGTTTGATATCCTGTGCTGTTGATAAAGAATTAATCATATTGTTTTCTACCTTAAGTATCCTTTAGGTGGCCATGCTAAATTGTAAAAACCTAGACATTCTACAATTGTCAAAAACTCAAAGGATGCGAGATAATCGTTGCAGCCTTTACATTGACGAATCACTGCAAATAAACTTTCAATTTTATCTTGACTTATACCTGAAGTCATAAGATATTTGAAATTTAAACGTTTGGTCAAATACTAGACAAGTGGTAAAACTGTTGATAATAAAACCAACTTCATTAAGAGCATGGATTTCCCAGTCATTCAAATACGAAATAAAGTCTACTGAAGTAGCAAAACTTCCCTTCACTTTCTACTGTCCCTTTGCACTTTTTGAAGCGAAGGACCTCTCCGTCAATTTCAATGTTTCCATCTAGAATATCGGAGCTAAATTTACAGTTCCAACTCCTTCATATACACTTGTCTTGTCGAGTTCTTTGATAAAGCCTTCTAATGTCTTGGATTCTACCGGTTTTGTAAAAATAGAAATGGTATATGTACCCCAAAGCTTCTCAACATCAATTTGTTTGCAGGGCGAGAATTTTTTGGAAAGGAAAGGTATTTATATTTTACGCATGCTTACCTAAATAACCCTCACATTATTAGACAGGTTACCAGAATGTTTCACAAATTTAAATTTATTTTTCCTACAAATAATGCAGATTTTTGGCAGCACATTTTTGGATGTTTTAGGAACTGAAACCACATTACTGCGGAGTAAGGGTTTGGAAAGGGTTTCCTTGTGTTCTTTAACGTTTTTTGCACCATCGGTTGTTTGTGTGTGCTTGACTTTTTGTACCCTTGAGTTTGCGTTTGCTGGCAGAAGATATTCGATTCTTGTCTGTAAATTTCATATAGCATTTTCTATGAAAGTTAATTCTAGATAGAGCATCTTGATCTTCAATATCCCCTTTGAGTTTTTTTAGCTATATCTTTTCCAACATCGTCTGTTGAAAGCCACTCAGTGGCACAGTGTTTTAGTTTTTCCAAACTTGTTCTGGAACATCGTTGTAAATTATCCGTACAGTTTTTGAGAACGTGAATACTACATTCCATTGTAAGGACGTTATAAAATATGCAAATAACTTTTCTTTACGATAATTCTTCACCTCTCATAAAAGTAAAATAAAATAAATGCGAAATATGTCAATTACGAAGCATGTCTTTTCGTCGTCACCGGCTCGCCGCAAAACGTAAACAAATAATTTCTGCTCACCTGCTCGCTTTTAATTGGTTACACGAAAGTGCCGTTCTCGCTTTTCTGAAATGTCATTCGCTTAAAAAATTCTAAATTCTGCTATTGTTTTTTGTCATAACTAATTAACGTGCACATGTAGAAAGCAGAACATTGAATTTTTTTACTCTCGATAATATTTTCTATTTTTTAATATCAATGAAAACTACGAACTTGAACGATAGCCGACCACATCTTATGGCCTAAAAACCCGTTTTTAAAAAACCTCACATCCCTAAAGCACCACTTTCTTAATAGGCTTAACACTCACGTGAATCTAGTACCTAGTAAACATCGATCAATGTTGGCCAATGTTGTTTTATCGACGTTGTATCCACAATGTCGCCAGATGTTCCCACAATATTCGAATATTTTCAAAAATTATTATTTTTTTAAATAATGACTAAAACTTGTCTGCATTATTATTAACATTATTGTTTCATTCTTCCAACATCAAAATAAAATTAATTTAAAGTCATACTAATTTTAAAAAATTCCCAATGCCTGCGAATGTTGACAGATGTCGCGATTACAACGTTCAACATTCCTCGACTTTCGCAATGTTGGCCGATGTCGGTAGAATGTCGGCCAACATTGTTGTGCTACCTGGGTTTGATGGTTAAAAATACACGTTTTTGGAGTCATTTGAATATACAAACAAGCTCAGTCAGTTTTTGTGGTCAATAAACCATTTTAATTTTTGTTTTAATCCAAAATGTCCGATAAATTAACAGCTGAAAAAAGCTTAGCTTTTTTTCCAAAACCTCCAAAATCTGTTTGACCCTTTTTTTTGGTACTTCATTTTTCAATATAAGTAATAAATCAGCTGCTTCGGCATCGGTTATCTTCGGAAAGCTTGAACATTCTAGTTTATAATAAAAAAGTTAGTATTAAGAAAAATTGTAAATTGAAGTTGTGAAGTCAGTTCTACAAAGGTATACGTTTGTGTACCTCTAGAGCTAAGAGGATACGTAGTAAACCATTAAAGTATTTCCGCCTTACTTAGGAAATTTAACGATTGAAACACATTTTTCTGCGTCGGCAGTAGAAAAGCACAAAATATATTACTTTTAATGACGGTAGGAGGAGTTCATTAATCTAATGACATTTAAAAGAAAAGTCATTAAAATATACTTACAAAAATTTATTTCATCATTAAAAATATCTTAAAGAAAATAAGAAATCGTAGAGCAAAACGTCTTATAATTATCACAACGATAGTAAGTGTTCTTGAATATGTGAAAAATTATTATAATTGAACCCTTTTTCGTCTCTTCGTTTAATCTTTTACAACTCCAGAACCATTTTACCTTAATAATGGAATTATCATATATTTTGTAGCCTGTAAAAATTATATTGATGAATGAATTTTGAGCAATATCCCGGTTATTCATAATTTAACGACGTTATAATAATATTCGAGATTTGTACCCCGTTATAATAATATTCGAGATTTGTACCCCGTTTTAGGTTTATTTTTTGAAAAAAATCTCAGCATAAAGCTGATCACATAGTCTTTTACTAAAGCTTAAACATTCCACACACGTGCATAAATAGTTAATTTTATTTGAAATAAAAAAATGACGTCAAGAAATGCTATTGCTTTCTGAAACTCAATACACAATAGAATAGAATAATTTTTTTTAGAAACCACATAAGTCACAAATTTATCAAAATAGAGTTTTTTTATGTTAATCAATTTATCTTGTGTAAACAAACATTCTGTGAATAAATCCTGTTAATCCAGTGATTTTCACAACTATGGGTAGCAACCGAATATAGCATTTCGGTGAGAAACCCATTGCTGTTAAAACAGTTTTTTTTCTGAAAAATTAGATTCAATTCTAAATGGAAGAGCAAATTAAAACAATTTGTTTAACAATAATCAATGGGCAGCATTAAACAATATAATTTAGAGTTATTGAATGCCGTTTTTTTTTGCATAAAATTAAATAATTATTTTTTTAAATGTGTTTAATAAACAACATAATAAATAAATATAACATCAAATAATAACATAATAATAAATAATAATTTCCAATGCATTACATAAGCTAATTTTCTTGTAAAAAATGATATAATTTATATATTAAAATTTTTAGCGAATATGTGTTGAATGTGTTTCATATGTTTTAATGTGATTGGATTTTTTGGAATAATTATTGTTATTTTTAGATAAATTAATTTCAATGAAAAACGTTAGAAGCTTGAGGTTTGTTAACAGTACGAGTACTGCTAACTCTACAATGGATAACAGTACACAAACCTGTTCTGACAAAATGTCAAAACCTGACCCAGTTTGGGAAGTAGTTTTAACTAAATCTTTTCAAATCAGTGTTGTAAAAGTAACTGTACCAGGTATGTATCAATACAACTTTAATATTAGAACATATATTTTGCTGAAAGACACTAGAATTTCTATACAAAATAGTAAAGAATTTAAATTAATTTCTAGCACATGCAGTAGTCGACATAGTTGTCAAAATAAGAGATGGGAATAATTTAGAAAAATCTTGTAGAAAGTACAGTGGAAGAACAGGTAATGTAAACGCTTTCAACTTATGCAATTTGCATTTTTCATTAATTTTTCAGTTTTTCAGCTTACATAAACCATAGATTTCTCAGAATTAGTGAGGTATTTAAATTAGCAGTAAGTGCCGGAGTGGCGGCGGTTAGTAAAGCGTAAAGCCACGGAGGATACCTTAATGGGGTCTGTCCTCGACCTCCTATAAACGGATCGTGTCGGTCCGCACTAAAATCTCGCAAATAGATATTGTAGTGTATATGAACATTAAATCTATCGTGGTTCAAAACTTAGAAGCCCGTCGCCAATATCCCCTCGTGTAGCTCTACGTTAATTCACCCAAACCAAATTAAATTTGCAGTAATGAAGAAATGGACGATATGTAGGTATACGTTTTGGAAATATATAAAGAGTTAGTGCTCCAATTGTCCCTATTTACATAGATTAAAGAACATTTTGGAAAATCATGGTGTAAAAAAAGAAAGACAATGATAATTTTTCTAGGAAAAAACTTAATTTGTGTTCTTATTTGAATCCACAAATAGCTTATAAATAAATAAGCTATAGATTTTGCAGCTGAGGGTTAAGATATTAGGTTGTAATAAAAACTTTAAACTAGCGGCCACCTTAAGGAAGCTTTTCGGCATAATTGCTCGTACGAAAATAATCATTACTTTAAATCATTTTGCTGAGCTTGTTTATTTTAAGGTTCGATTTCCTAGCTTTAAAAATAATGCAGAGCCGCAAAATGACACAATTTACCAAAGTTTTATGAAGCATAATTCAACATGAAAATTAATACAATTTTGGGCCCCTAAGATTTGGAGGCCCGGGCCTCACCAGCCTTATGGAAGATCAGGCCCTGAATAGTGGAGATATTCAATGCAATGGAAAAACCACAAAATGAAAGTCATACCTTTACATTGTGAAGTAATTAATGTATTAAATCTATAAGTTTAAGTAATTCGAAGAGTTATTTTATCCAATCCGTAAAAATTATAATTGTAATTCCAGAATCTGCTAGAAGAACTATCGTCTACCTATGCGAAAAAGGAATAAGAGGAGATCGAGTGAGGATTATTCAACCAAACACAGGTGTTGCACTCTGTGAAGTTTATTTGCATTCATTAACTGACAAAGAAAGTTAGTATTACACTTGTACTTAATTATAAAGATGATTGATCTTCATTTATAACATATTTTCAAGTCTTAAATCATTGGTTGATATGAATGATTGCTCTCACCTACTATGGTGATACTTCATTATTGATATGAAAGTTAATTTAATTCATGAGTGTCTGATTTGTGATTGTTAAACAATTTAATTTTTGATTGGTAAAATGCTTAATTTATTATTGTTAAAATCTTTAGTTTGTGATTATTAAAGTGTTTAATTTGTTATTGTTAAAATGCATAATTTTTTATTGTTAAAATGCATAATTTTTTATTGATAAAATTTTATATTTGTGATTGTTAAAATGTTTAATTTGGGATTTTGTTATAAATATAGGAAATTTAAACTATTTAAGGCGAATTTTGCTAAAAAAATCGCAAAAGTTCTCCATTAAGGGGGAAATGACCGAGGGTTTCCGAACCAAAGTGCCTCTGTGTTAATCCTAAGGAAAACACGATTTTGTAAGCCACATTTCTATGGCTGTATTAAATATTTTTACAAACATTTTTTGTATGATAAATGTAGCTGGCTCACAGGGCTCTATAATTTCAAAAAGTGGGATTATAGAAACCTGTAAGTCATATACATTTATACTATAAAAAACTGTTTGTAAAAATACTCAAAACAGCCGGAGAAATGTTGCTTAGAAAATTATGTTTTTCCATTGGATTAACAAACAAATACAAATACAAAAATTGTCGACCAACAACAGGCCAGAGGCCCAGCAAGGTTGGTCCAAATTAAATCTAATACATTACCAGTTTCCAATGTCCGTCAAGTTTCTTCTTAAAATCTTCTACTCTCTTCGAATGCACAACATAATCTGGTAAAGCATTCCACTCATTGGCAACTCTATTGTAAAAATAATGTTTTCTTACCTCCCTTCTAAAGCTCGATTTATTCAATTTCTGATCATGACCTCTGGTCCGGCTATTTAAAGTAAAATCTAAGCCATGTCTCCCTGTTTTATGAACTTTAATAAATGTATTAATTCACCCCTAGCTCTCCTGTTTTCCAGGGAATACATGTTTAAAGATCTTAATCTGTTATCATAATCAATACCAGATAGACCCTTAATCATTTTTGTAGCCCTATGCTGAACTTTTTCAAGCAACTCTATATCTTTTCTGAGGAAGAGAGACCAAAACTGAACAGCATATTCCAGATGTGGCCTTACCAATCCCCTATACAATGGCAAAATAATCTCCTTAGATTTAGAAGTGATACTTTTTCTAATATATCCCAACATTCGATTGGCTTTCTTACTTGCCTCAACACACTGCTTACTCATTTTGAAATCATTGCTCACCAAAACTCCTAAATCTCTAACGAACTCACTATCTTGGATACTTTCTCCCTGTAAAACATAAGAATGATTAACATTGTTCTTACCCAAATGCAAGGTTTGACATTTGTTAACACTGAACGACATGCCCCAGCGTGAAGCCCATTCAGTAATTTTCGTAAGATCATTTTGTAACTGCTCAATATGCTCAACAGAATTTACTGTACTCGTCACTTTTAAGTCATCTGCAAAAATACTTAACTTGCTATTCAACCCCCAGCTGATATCATCAATAAACATAATAAATAAAATTGGTCCTAGTGCAGAGCCCTGAGGCACTCCACTTACAACCTCATTCCAATCAGAGTACTTACCATTAATGTGAACCCGTTGTTTTCTATTGGTCAACCAATTTTTAATCCAACGGACCACAGCAGTCCCTAACCCAAATCTTTTCAACTTAAATAACACATCAGAGGCACTTTGGTTTGGAGACCCGCGGTCATTCCCTCTTAAATAGATGCTCTTCTGATAACGATAATTAACATGACATATTTTGTCATCTTTATAGTATCACAGTTCACCCTAATTATAAATTTATAAATCGAATGCTACATTCTCATAACATTCTAGGTATCATGTATGAATGAGATACTTAATAAATGTGCATTATAATATGTATTTTTCAGATTGCTTACGCCCTGATAGTCCATTTTTGGCAAAAGGTCGAACAAGCATTTCAGGTAACATAACATCATACATCTTTTATTGTAATTCAAGTTATGAACTAGTTGGCGATCCCGAGGTAATTTGCAAAGGAGGAACTTGGTCTAAAAGTTCAGCATTTTGTAGAAAAAAAGAAATGATCCCTCAAGGTTTGTTAAATTCTGTTTTTTTTTATATAAAATAGTTAAAGCATTAAGTAGAAAAGGCATTTTTAAATAAATGCAAAAAATAATAAAGTGCAGCGGCTAGCGTGCTAGGTTCGTGTTGACCTAGGTTCGTATACGAGTCCACTTTGTGGTCATGGGCCAACTCTATTCTTCATCCGTCTAAGGTCAATAAATGAGTATCAATATTACTTTGGTTTATTTGAGTTGAATTATAATTATCATATACACGAGAACTATTGGTAACTAGAGCCACAGTCAAGTGACGAGCTGACACCTGAGTAGGCACCCAACGCAGCTTTTAATAGGGCGACAGTGTAGCGGCATCGGGACATTGGATCATATTTTACGTGCACCCCCTCTATACGTCACCCACCTCTATTATTCGTCGGAATTTTTAGCCGCACAGGCCGTTTATAGGTCGGCAGTTATTTTGGCGATGCCCGGACCCGAACTTGGGACCTTCCGCATGCAAAGCAAGCGCCTTACCGACTGGGTTTTATATTGCTAGGATTCCGAATTGTTTAGTCAGACAGTCATTTAGTTAGTCAGTCATTTAGTTAGTCAGTCAGTCAGTTAGTCAGTTAGCCAGTCAGTTAACTAACTGACTGACAAACGGACTGACTAACTGGCTAACTAACTGACTAACTAACTGACTAACTAACTGACTAACTAACTGACTGACTGACTAACTGGCTAACTAACTGACTGACTAACTGACTGACTGACTAACTGACTAAATAACTAACTAAATAACTAACTGACTGACTAACTGACAACTAACTGACTGACTAACTAACTGACTGACTAATTGACCGACTAACTGACTGACTAACTGACTAAATAACTAACTGACTGACTAACTGACTGACTAACTGACTGACTAACTAACTGACTGACTAACTGACCGACTAACTGACTGACTAAATAACTAACTGACTAAGTTTTAACAGATGATTGATATTATAATTTAATTTCGTCGTCAGAAGTGCAGAGGCGTTATGTAAATTGCACAACTGTAAATTGACACTTTTCATAACATTGATCCTTATACTACATATTAGTTTTATTTTGCATTTCAGGACCACATTGCCACTCATTGCCAAATGTTATAAATGGCTTTCTAAGAGTTAATACAACATCAATAAATAGTATCGCTTATTTAAAATGTCACGAAGGCTACATGCCTCAGGGTGCAGACCGGGTATATTGCCTAACATCAGGAAAATGGACTCCCAACGATCTCACTTGTAAAGGTTCGTGTTTTTGAATTTCATTCAGAAATTAACGAATAAAACAATCTATAAGAAATATATGAACTAAAATCAGAATTTTTGCAGTCATCGAATGCGAAACAAATCCTACTATTCGTCATGGGAAAGGAGTTCTGGTATCCAAATCTGCCTTATGGGGTACTAAGTTGCAAATTATATGTAACCCTGGTTTTATTGCTATAGATCCAGAATTACGAGCATGCCATAAAAATGCAACCTGGGGAAATTTAGACATATGTGTTGGTAAGTAAATAATGATTTTAACTGCTAACAGTTTTTAACGTACCCTATGTCCAATAACTTTTTCGTTGCCATAACTTATTAACGACCGACGGTTGGCAAAATAATTTGCCACGCGAAGAATGAACTTTATTCTTAAGTTTATCTAAGTAAATAAAATATAAGACAAATGAAGACCATTATCCTACACAATTTATATGGAACAAATTAATTTCCACGAAAAACGAATTTAAAAAACTTAAAATTAACGTTTTCATAAGAAAATAAAGGCGTTAATGGCGTTTTTAAAGTCGTCGTTAATGGGTTATTTTTGTTTTATTTGAAATCTATATAATTTGTTGTATTTCTTTTTAACAAAATCCGAATAAATTTCCCTCTTGTATGATTTTAAAAATTTTACATTAAGAAAAATAAAATTTCAATGTTATTTATTTTAGTTTTTTTTTTTAACTTTTGTTATAATTTGAGAAAAAAAAAGTTTAAAAAAAAATGATTGCTTTGATAACCATTACGTAAAAAAAATAAATCTATCTGGACTTTTTTCATATACCAAACTAAAACAAATTATATTTATCATAATATTCAGAAATCAGTTGTGGAGCATTCATATCTGGAACTTCTGATGCCGAAAAATGGGTTTCTTTTAATGAGAAGAACTCAATTCGCGTCTTAGTATGCGAAAATGGATATTACATTGAAGGCTCGCCAGCAGTTACCCAATGTTTACCAAATGGATCATGGAGTTACACAAACGCCGTTTGTAGAAGTATGCAAATGACTTTAGAGTTCGTTACTTTTTGTTTTTAATCGTGCGTAATATTTCATACAAACTATAAATTTAATAAGGTTTATAACTTCTTGTTTATGGTTTAAATTTTTCCAAAATATTCATACCTCCAAATTTTACACTATTTGATACATATAGTTAGAATGCCTCAGTTAACCTATCATTGATTAAAAAAAAGGAAATGTTTTGCCTTTTTATCTAATTTTGAAAATTTCAAAATATAAGTTTTGAATAATTACAAATTAATATTAAAAATTAGCAGCCGAATTAAAGTAAACTTAAAATTTATTACATGATCATACATTAAAGGAAAGTTTTTAATTTCGATAGTCATTAAATTAGATGCAGCCCCATGTACAAATAATTGACAAAACGCTTCTAAGATAAGTATTCGATAAATTGTACTATTTTTTAAAGCAAAATTTAAAATTTAATTTGCAATTTTATCCTAAATCGAAATGCGAAGGTATTTTAGCCAGTTAACTTACAAAGTTTATAACAGACAATATTTAAGCAATTTAAAATTCCATTTGACTTATAGCAATTTTTATTTAGAATATCCCGTTAGCGAAGGATGGATTAGCGAATGGACGCCGGGTTCACTATTTAGTGAGTTTTTTTGTGCGTAAAATGAGTTTTCAATTTACCTCAATGAATACATGTTAAAACAAATATTTTCTTTAACTTTTTAGTGTCTGCAGTTGCAGTTGGAGCTGGGACTGCTATTTGTATAGTTTGCTTATTTCTGAGCTTTTTAGTGGTAAAGAAAAAGTATGCATTTTCAAATTTCTTAAAAACTAACAATAACTTTGTACAATAAACACCGATATTGTTTCATAATTTGAGTTAATAACTATAACATACTTGTTTAAAATACTATTGAGGGTGGTTGATATGCTTTTAATAAAATTTTCATGTAGAAAAATCTGGATGTAAGGATAAAAAGGAGTGAATCCAATGTTTTAACCTAGAGCATCGGCTCTTTTTATACGGAAGTTCAGAAATTAAATATGCGTTATATATTTTATAAAATAAAATTTTATGTAATTACAATTAATGCGTAACGACGTTTTTTTGCTAATGCAAACAAAATATTTAGTTTGAATATGCACAGTACGAAATAAATTAATTTAGAAGGGGGATTTTGTTGGGTTTGTTTTATTAGGTAAATAAAATTTATGATTATTTTTGTAATAATTTGAAAATAAAGCTGAAAACATAACTTCAACCCATTAATGACGATTGGTAACAAAATTTGCCACAAGAAAATTAGCCTTTTGCTTATTTTAATCTAAATAAACAAAAAATAAGACAAATGGAGGCATGGTCCTAACATTTATGTACACGAACGTGTAATAAGCTTAAAGTTGCGTTATTAGGAAATGTAGTGTAGATAAGTATCATTATGGGTTAATTATTTAACACATAACTTTTTAATATTAATAATAAGTTGCAAGGATAATGTGTACTACATTTTACAAATATTTCGAAGACAATCCAAAACAAACACTACGGTATTTCATGTCGGAATGAGAGATTCTTTTCTATTCACGGATGGCCAAGACACCTCCAAGCAAGCACCTCGAAGATGTCATTGATTAAGCACATTCTTCAGTTCCACGAAGGCAAGCATTGCTCTTCTCATTACTATGATACTGATCCTGTTTATGCCCAACCTTTTGAACGATCGAAACTGGAAGACAACAACTCGGCTGTGTTCACAGCCATATTACTCTGACCGCGATTCTCATAAATGAATTTGATAATGTGGCAGAAACATGGCTGAAAAGTGGGGCGAAGAAGTTTGGTCGAAAAATGAGTCTTCCTGGACGCTCATCTTAACAGAAGTACTCGATGCAGGCGTATCCAATAATTGCTGTTGCAAACCTGTATTCATCACAACCGAATCCTGTGGATTCGTTTACAAGTTATGAAAAGTGATTATTACTGAAACATGGAAACTTGAATAATAAGCATCAATTATTCTAGTGCTAAGATGGGGTTTAGTCTTGAAAGCGTAGAACACTCAAATGATCGATAACGATATTTATCAAGGTGATTATTTTTCTAATGTGTAAAAGATGTTTATTTTTAATACTAGATTTTCGCATTTATCTTGGTATTTCATATTGAATAAATGCATTTATTTCTCAATGTTATTTCAGTGAAAAATACTGATCTACAGAGTTAACAATTTTGTTTGTTGTAAATTATTATATTAGAGATTTTTTTAATATTTTTATTTGACAAATAATTTTTAATAATGTTTAATAACAAACACAACAAAAATATTTGAAATTTTTTTTAGATTGGTTTTGTAAAGTTTAAAAAAAAATTTCATTACCAAAATGGAACTCTAATAAAAAGAATTTTTTATAAAACAAATATTCAACACTGACAGACAATAAGTGTAATAGTTTATAATCTAATATTTGTACACTTTAAGTATCAAGCTAATAAGAATACAATACTTTTTATATTAAAACTTAATAAAAACTCATAACGTTAAACACTGGACACATTGTAACCTCTGGCTTCGTAACAGGTTATAATATGTAAAAATAAGACCACGAATATACAATTTTAGATGAATACAGAGTTATAGAATTAATATATAGTAAGATAATAAATGAATCACTAAATGTATAAAGAGGTCAATTCACAAAACGATAACTGAACACACTTATTTAACTTAATGTTAAAAGGAAGAAGCTTAGTTGGAAATTCTCCAAAGTAATCGACTCTTTTTACATTTAGCGAACAAAGTAAATAAATTAGCTCAAATGTTTCTTTTGCAGACACGCGTACGGGCACCGTTCACGCATGCGTGTACCGGTATTAACTGCACATGCTCAAGCGGGCTTCTGGAAAAACCGTGTATACATTGCCTGCACAGCATGGGAATATACTTGAAAGTGAGATTACTCTTTTGGGCCCAGGCAATTTTGTTTTCTCTACAAAAACATCAGTATTCAAAATGCAGTATTGTAGGGCGCATTGAAAGACTAAGCACTGTTTGTTGAACGGGAAATTTGGTTTTTCTCTAAAAAAAACATCAGTTCTAGCCATTTGTAATGAGCGTTTAAAAAATTAGAAATTTAAATAATTCATGAAAACTTAAAAAAATGCAAGTAAACTTTAAAGGACAACTTTAAAACGATGATCTTCCTGGGTGAAATAAAAAAAGCTTGGAACAAAACATTTGTATTTCTGCTGAGGAGAGGGGATATGAACCCGGGACCTTTTGATTACGAACCGCTTATGCTACCACTACGCTACGACGTCCGTGAAGAACCAAGCTCAAACTGCTAATAAGACTCAGTCCTGCGCAGTTACTATTACTATACCCGTACGCGTAATGTGTGTACGGTGCCCGTGCACGTAGACACTCCGTTTCTTATTACCATTGAACTATTAAATTTTCAATGGTAACTTACAACCATTTTTATAGTTTGAAATGCATAATATAAATTTTTATTATACATATTTATAAATATATTTTTTTAAATAAAAAATAATTGACTTGAATGTACAAAAATATTTTTCAAAGGCACAAATATTATAACTGTATTTTAATAATTTAAAATTTAAAAAGGAAATTCCACATCCTCAGAATAAAAGTATCATACTGAAACGTTACCAATTAAAAGATGCTGTGCGAAACATTTACATATAATTAAAATATTATGTCAATAATAATAAAATAGTAAAAATTATTTTAATCAATTTGTACTAAATTAGACTAGAAAAAAAAAGAAAATAACACAAATTGATGAAAAAAAACTATATATACAGTGGCGGACACTTGGAGTGGGCTAAAGTAGCCATATAGCTCTCTTAAATAGATAAAAAGTTATTGTGATAAAGTTATAAATATTTAGGTTTGTACCTCATTTTCAATACATAAATGTTTATAACTTGTATTCGGCAATTAAAAAGGGATATAAAAGGGTTAATAGAACATATTATGTTAATACAACATTTTATACTCCTCCTTTTTTGTGTTACAGTTCTGCCACTGTAGGTGGATAAAACAACTAAATATTAGCATAAAGCATCTTTTTCATAAGATAAACTAATTTTACTACAAATAATTCGCAATAAAATCAGATAAAATTTAAACTAATGCTACAGCATAGCTAGAAGAAACTAGAATGTACTGGATGTAATACGATCTTAATATCATATCTAAAGTTGAAAGTAATCTAATAAAACTATGATGTTTACTTATGAATTTAGGTGCTTCAAAATGAAATTTGTCTGCAAAACTATCACATATAAAGCATTTAAAATGAAATATACACTATGTAGAAATTTCCTTTCCTATACAAATCATGCACAATCAAATTTTAAACAAAATTAACCATATTTTTTTCCAACTATATTTTTCAACATTCACATTTTTATATGGTCAAAGTTTGCACAAAATTGTTATTGTGCATGTAACATCTCTGTTTACAGTACAGATTTTCTTAGGAAAAGCCAAAACATGAGTATCTTATAATATTCAATGATATATTTGGATATGTATTTTGATTAGTACAGTTTTTATAAACGATCCACAATTGGATAAGCTGAAACCAAATTAAAGATGTTACATATTAGCAAAAATTTTTGTTAAAATATGTTGTATTTTGAATTTCTGGCTTTATTTGAGACATACATTTAAAAAAATTTTATAACCCAAAACAGTAACTATAAGAAAGTGAAAACTACAAAGTTTTATCTATTTACTACATGAACATTTAAAAAAAAAGGATGAAATAGGGTAAAATGGTTATAAAAACAAGGTTTGGGAAACTTTGAAGGCAGATTGATTCTTCATTAATATTTTTTTACCTTTTATATCGTCATAAGAAGGAACACCAAACAGAAGTAACTAACTTAAGGAAAATTTTAGGTGATAAAATTATTTCCATTGCGCAATCACGAATTAATAACAAGATTCTTTAATAAGAAGAATGTAATTAGATGCATTGTTTTAGAACAACATTTTATGACCTATGGATGACATTGGATATTTAAATTTTTGTTTTTTTCTAATTTTAAATTTTAAAAACTAATATTTTTTGGATCGCTTATCAGAAACATTTTTCTGTTATTAAAATACCTTGAAATTTCGTTATAAAAAATTATTATATTAAATGCTTTGTAGATTTACTAAAAGCTTGATCAAAATTACCTCGACACCTTACTTTATGGAAGACTCATGTCCTTTTCACCGAATTTTTTTTTACAAAATAAGCCTTGATGAAGTTCAAGCCTTATCATCTTAAAAATAAGCACATATGACTATTAGTAAATTAGTCTAAACTATATATTAGACAAAGTGTTAATACTTATTACTTGAGAAATAAATCTTGATTATCCATTTTACCCCACCTGAACCTGCTCTCTATTGAGTTATTACTACTAATATTACATATAAGTTTTTTTTAATGAATAAATGAAATAAAGAGTCTTAAGTAAATATTCTCTTACTCTATTTGGATTTTCAGAAGACAATCTAATTATCAAAAAATTACATTTTGCTGACATGTTCTTCACACTTAATTCTTTACTAAGGCACAATGCTAGAAACTAATATTTTAATAATATCTACGTTACATTATAGATAAGTTTTGGAATACATAATCAATATATATATATCATAAAGATCTTCTATAAGAACCACTTCTTAAGCAATTGTTTTAGCACAAGTGTGTAAATATTTAAATAATTGCATCTGAGTAAATCACAGTAATAAAATTGCTTTCCTTTGTGATGCAGTATATATAATATCCAGGCTATTTTGGCCTCAAAAACTTTTCTTTGAGTTTACTTAAGTTTTAGTTCACCTAGAATGTAACATATGGACTTACTGTGTATACAATTTCAATTTATATATATATTTAGTTATTAATAGAAGGGAAAACAATTAAGTCTGTAATAAAAATGCATAATTAGTTTACTAAACGTCACACAAGTGATCAAACTTTAACGTCATAAAAATACTTTAGTAACAATATAAGAGATTCATATAAAAAGTATAAAGGCAAAGTTAAAAGGACCTGGCCATTTTTTCATTTGTCCTTTTTTCTTAAGTAGTATTACAGAATAGAGGAAATAATTTCAGACATCTGTTTGAAAACTCGGACTGGAGATTTGAAGTTGTTCACTAAGTTCAGTTAAGGCAATTTTAAAAATATAAAAATATATCAAAATCATAAAACTAAACCACTAAAAATTATTTAAAATAAGATAGAATATTTATGTTCTGCATTTTTTAAGTTTCAACACAGGGAAATCCTAATTTGATACTTTCCTAGGACTTATATAACTGAAAAAATATCCAAAATCGGGACTTGGGTAATATATGGTGAATTTCTCAACATATAATAAGATTTGTGTGTTTTTTATTTTATTATTTAATGATTTTTTAATTTCAAATCATCACAAGGAATAGAAATATAAGCATAACCATCACACTATTGTAATAAAACTGTATACCGATAAAATACATACGTAAAATGTCAGTACTGTTCCAAGTCCCCAACTTTTCAAAAATTCAAGCTTTGTATGTTTTTTAACAGCCAAAAGCCAAAGTAAGAATTATGCAAAAGTTGAACGAATATAGCAAATTCCAATCCTTTATATGCATAGAACACAATTAAAAATTGCCAGTGATTTTTTTTTATAAGAAACTATTCAATTTTCTATTCATTCTTCAATGTTATTTATCTACTTATAAACCAAAAATAAAAACTCACCTAATGACAAATTTATTATTTGTTATATTAGAAATCTTACGAAATCATTTTATAAAGTAAAAGGATACATACTTCGACTCAACTGTTGTAACTAAAATAAATAAAATAAATTTTAATTTTGATTTATCAAATTTACCTAAATATTAATCAAAAATATATCTATGTTATACTTTCTTACATTTTCAATTAATTTTCCAAGGTTTTCTCTTCCAACACGCCTTTCATCTTCAGACTGAGCCCTGTAATTAAAAATCAGCTTTTATTTTTGTTAAATGAATAAACACAGATTTAAAAAACTTTATAATAAAAACTAAAGTAATATTATTTAAAGACATTCCTAGTTCAGTTTCGGCTTTTTAGATTTGCAGACATCTATAAAGAAATTAACTAATTCTACACACATAAAAACCACATCCACAATAGAAGAACATTGGTAGATAATGGTGTAATGTCTAACTTAATTTGCAGTTAGAGGGTTTCTGAAATGAACAAAATCAGATTCAGAATATTTTAATGGTTGTTTATAATATGCATTCCATAAACACTTGTCCACCAAACTGTAGTTGGACATTAGGTTAAAAAAAGAAGCACAATTTTTGTAAACGTTTATGTGCAAAAGTCTTAGAGATTTAAGTATTGAACAAGTTGAGAAAAAAATTAAACAAGATAATTGATGGTCAAGTATTTATTATTCTATAGAAAAGGCTGGGAGAATAATCCAGAAATGCTCCATAATTTTCTTTCTAATTAAGATAGAACTATGTAACTTTTCTGCACTGCTGAGAAAGCGTTAATTGATAAAAGAGAGAAAAACAAAAAATTGACATTTATTGTGATTTTGAGGTACTGTATCCCCATATAACTTCTACTAAACGAGACTTTCAATTTCTTGCTAAAAACCTACACAATCTGATATAATTATAAAACAATTGAAAAAAGTATAAACTAAAAACACAAATTAATATACCCATATATTTCCTGTTGTGCATTTAATTCAAAGTGCAGCCTTGCTAATCTCTCTTGTTGTTCACGTACTTGTTCCATCTTTTCAAATGTACAATCTTTACCTAGATAAACATAAAATAATAAAAGTTAAGTTTAAAATTAATATTAAAAGAAAAATTAAAATAGTAATCAGAATTTTTTTTACAAAGTTAACAACAGGTATAATATAAAATTGAATATAAAAAATGACAGCAATGAAATGTTTTTCAACATATTAAAAATGAAATAGAGTTATAAACTTTAAAGCTATTTAAATAGTCAACTGTGAGTATACTTTTTTTCCCATGAATGCAATATACTATAAACTGCTAAGATCTAAACAAAGTTTTAAGAATTATACCAAATGCTTGCAATTTCCCTAAATGGAAGTCATCTAAGAGCTTTAAAAGTCCTTGTTCCATTTGCCGAACTTCAGTTATATCTGTTAAAAAAGTGTGTTGCTCACAGGATCTGGAAGTAGACGCTGTTTCAGCCTGCTTCTGTTTACTTGCACCTTAAAAATTTAGATGTTAAATAGTAAGTGTGTGTACAAATAAATAGTATATATACAAAAGTTAATTTATGTACAAAATAATGGAGTGAAATGAAAGAAAATCACATTATTTTAGTTTTAAAAATACAGCATGTGATTAATTATAAAGAACCTGAAATATTAATTATAAAGAATATCTATCTGGCAATGACGATGATTTGGAAGCAGCTTGAAGAAGATGCAAAGAAATGTATAACAAAACATCAAAAGAAGTTCTGGGAGTTAAAATTGTAAGAAAAAAATCCGCATGGATTTCTGGTTCACTTAAATTTGTGGAAAAATGGAAGGAAATATAGGAAAAAATAAACACAACCAAATCTGATCGAGTCAGGAAAAGACACTAAGAGGAGCATAATGTCACTCACAATAACATGAAATGCTCAGCTTGGAACAACAAGAGGAATTACTACCAATCGCTTGCAGAGGAGCAAGCTCAGAGAGCTAGAGATGCTCGCAATACAGGCAAGGTTAATAAAATTATAAAGAAACTTGGTGGCAGAGTAATGTACAATGAGTGTGCTATCAAAGATAAAAAATGGTAAACTAACAACAACAAAAAAAAAACCTCCATAAAGAATCCTAAGGACAAAATCAAGTTTTTGGTTACCTGAATCACATTTGGTTCTGAAGGGCAAAGTGGCATGCATGAGTCTAAACAGATTCAATGTATATGTTGATTGCACTGTTTGCTTTGTATTTATTGTTATAAATGCCCCAAACATATGTCATTATTGACTTCAAATAACTTCTTAATTTCTATTTAACCCTTTTACTTCTAAAACGCCCCAGGCGGCTGCACAACTAAAGTTTCGATAATGATATTCCTACATTATACGTTGGTAAACAAAAATCTTACTTGGTGAAAGTGTTAAAGGCTTCAAGCTTGCATTACTTTAGAGGGAAGTTCACATGCAGAAGTACTAACAGATTTTACTTCTGCAATTATAAAGATGTAAAAAACTATTCCCAACTGATATTCAAGCTGCAAAATACAAAAATATCTTTCAATCCTAACATTTTGGCCCTATCATTGGAAACTGTTGCTGAATACTGACCAAGTGCCTGAGACTTTTTGAGTTCAAGATCTGAGTAGCCATAATGCAAACAAATTCTTCTTGGTAATAAATTAATGAATCTTGAACACTGGGACACAATTGCTGCATGGAGTCAAAAGTTTTGACAGAGAGAGGCCTAAGATATTGCTCAAAGTTTGATTGGGTACCATCTCAAGTGTCAATCTCACCACTTGACCTTGGTTCAAAATTATGAGGCATTTGTGCCTGTGTTAAAGCTCCAGTAGAAGGCTAGAAATAGATAAATAGACAACCGGAAAAGTTCAAAGAAAATTTTCAAACATAAGGTACCAAATGACCAAAAGATTATATGCAGGGTGCTGTATATAATCTAATTTTTGTCAGCTACAATTTTTTACGGAAATTGAGATATAGGAGAGCTGAAGATTTCACGAATTTGAAATAAACTTAATCAAAGTTTGAAAATTTGGTTAGGTTATTAGAAAAGTAGTATGTTGTAATGAAACTAAATTTTTAGGGGAAAAAAGAATCTGTTAAGAAGTGAATATCATGACTAAAACCAATTCATGTCTCTTGTATCATATTTAACAGTGATGTAACCAAACACATGATGTAATTCTGGAATGTTTCAAACAAGCTGGTACAACTACTTGACGCAAATGGAGCTGAATCTTATTGGGTATTTGTATTATTTCTATATTTAAGAAAAAGTTGTATAGTACTCAAGGAATAGTTGTAAGCTGTACACAGTTAAACAAAAAACGCAATAAAAGAGAATTTTTTACAAAAATGAATATCATGAACAAATGTTTATTTCATTTAAATTCATAGATTAAATAGCAATTTAAAAGGCGAAACTTACTTTTCGAGTTAGCAAATAGAGCTCGTCTCGGAGTTGCCCGGTCTTCAGTTTTCGAATGTTTTGGCCCATCATTTAATGCCTGTTTGTTAGTGGGTGGGGATTTACTATCCTCTTGCGAATAAGAACACTGAGGATCTTGATTTGAGTTTAATGGAGGATCTATATCAATACTATCACTATCAACTATAACTTCGGGCACCGGCATGTTTGCACCATCACTTTCGCTTGAAAGCATGTTTATGAAATAAACCAAAAAAAATTGATTTCTAGCGTCTAATAACTTTCATACATTAAGTGATAATCTAAATTTTTAATTTTCACTAATATCAGTTTAAATTAGCATTTTTCTAGATAGATGCATGGATTTTAGGATAAAGTATAGAGAGGAGAAGATTTCAATTTAGTTTTTGTTTAGGTACGTAAGTTAAACGTTTCCGGCTGTATGTTTCTAGCCTTCCACAATGAGTTTAAACACAGTCAATTTTGTTTTGTAACTTAAAACCCTGGTCATGTGGCGAGTCGACACCTGAGTGAGCACTCAATGAATTTTCCAGTGACATCGTACGCTAACGTCGTTCCATCGTAAAAAAACAAAGAAATACAACAACAAAGTTTGTTTCAAATCTGAATATGACCCATAATAAACCGCTTCCTTGATGTACGTCATGTATTACAGCCATTGAGCTAGAAGAAACGTGAGTGAGGTGTGTGATTCACTGAACAGGGCAGCAAACGAGCCGGTTCAATAACGAAACGCGGAGGAATACACGGCACTGCAGCAGAAACGAACCGGGCAGAAAACCTAGAAACTGCCTATTTCGCTATTGGGTTCGTCTTCGCTGGTTCTTAGTTAGTGATCCACATGGTTATTTCTTTAAAAAGTTGGAAATTAAAGTTAAAGAAAGTTAATTTCTTTCGAACTAAAAATGTTAAAATACATTTAGGAGCCCAAGTCAATATGATAGAGGGGTCTCATACAAGCATTGCATACAAGTGTAGGGAAAATAGTCCTTTTCTGCCCTGTTCGCTCAAAAGGGTGTGAGTGGGTTTTCGGCTCGCTGACACCTCACTCCAGTTTCCCTTCTAGCTCAATGATCACAGCGTAATTAGTGAATTTATGTATGTGTATTTATAAGGGGGGGGGGGGGGCGATTTGATGTGGCCAATCAAATGGTTGATATTTCCTTTCGATAAACGTTCGTGTTTGGTGTTTTACCTTTCAGTTTCTTTTCTTGTCAGTTGCCTATCTCTGATTTTTGAAACTTTGACTCTGACGCAAGATTTTCATTGGGGAACTTGCATGTGTCGGGAAATAGCGAAATACCATTTGTAAATGAAACTTCATGCGATTCTAAGAACATCGACATAAATTTTACCTCAATCCGACCATTAGTTTATTTTTAATTAATTTTCAAAGTTTGCGCTTAGCCCCGCCCCTTGAAAACGCTGCCCCTGGCCTTCCCTCCCCGCGTGACGTCAGTAGACCCAACTGGGAAAGCCAGAGATCGGCGGCCGCTGTGTTTTGCGAATGTCACTCTTCCTAATGCTTTTCTTATCGCGTCGAACCCATTAAAGTTATGTAAATTCTGGGAAATATTAGTGCATATGAATGTTGCAAAGTAACTTGTTGTAATAGTACCACGAAAAAATTACACCAGAAAATATATTTCAGCTCCCACAGAACGTTTATAAAGTTAAAAGTGGAAGCTTTTAAAAATGCTATATGTCCTTTCGTCACCTAGGGCGCGACTAGAAAAGAAATTTTGGGGTTGGGGCAGTTGTCGTAAATTTTATTTATATATTTTAATTAATATTACTTTAATTTAAATTATTTTTAATTAAAACTGTTTTTAATTGAAAAAAATATTTTTCAATTTAAATAGAGTTATTCCAATGTTAATAGTTTTTTTTGCTAATTTATTATTACTAATTATGGACATTAATTAGTTTTTGTTTTACATAACTAATGTTTGTATCATTTAATAAACAATTAACGTTTTATTTTTAAAATAAAAATTAAGTGCGATAAATAGGGAAAAAATCAATTAATTACAGAATGTTTTTATTGAGCATTTAACTTATTAGATAATTTAAGTTACTTAATTTGTAGTGCAGAAACTAAACGAATTAAATCAATAATGAAATTAAACAAAATTTCATCACAAAAATTCCATTTAAAATTATATTTTAAATTTGAAAAACCAAAAAATTAATGGACATTTAAAAAGAAAATAGAGATAATTCCAGGTGTAACTGGCACTGTTGAAGGTCCACGGAGGCTAGAAATGATTATGTACATATACTGTATTAAAAAAAAAGTTTTAGAGAGAGTGGGAGTTGGATAAATTATCTGGCCATTTTTAATTTGATTAAATTTACAAAAGAAGGTTAATGAAGATCGGCAATTTTGGAAACTGAAGTATAAATTAGAAGTAAATGCTGTGTTTTACGAATTTGTTTCCAAGTTTTATAACTCGCGCGTGTGTGACAGAGGTTCTAGGTGATAGTTACTGTTACACACCTACGTGTTGTAGTTTTCCTAAAGATCTAAAAAAAATACGTGTTGACAGTTAGGTTCAACAATGTTCAAAAAGGAAGCAGGTATTTTTATTTTTAATTGTACCATATAACATACTCATGTTTATAAACTAAATTGCTTCTTTGAATTCAAATACAAATTAAAACTAAATTTAAATTATGAAAATAACTGCATTAAGAATGAGAAATATTTTTCATAGTTACAGGGATTGGATGAACTTGTTACGAGAATAATGTACAAAACTTGAATTCTGCGTTCCACATAATTACATAAGAGACAAAATATCTGCTCGAACATGTTTGTCGTAACACGCGTTACAAGTCGTTAAAAAAGCATTTTACTTATATCTAAGTAACTTATAAAATATGTGATTTAATTTAAAAATTGCAAGGTGTGTACATTATTATGTCGAATCCCTGTAATAATGAGAAATATTTCCCAATCTTAAATACAGGTATTTCAATCAATTAAATTTAATTTTAATCTACATTTATATTATATAGTTAAATTATAAGTACAAATACATACAATTACATAATATAATTGCATAGAAATTTATTTTATAACATAAGTCTGTTACCATTAAGAATAAAAATAGCATTTCTTTTACAACTCAAGGAACATTAAAAAAACTGCTTTTTAAAGGGTTTTTCGTGGTACTAATACAACAAGGTACTTTGCAACATTCGTATGCACTAATATTTTCCAGAATTTACATAACTTTAATGGATTCGACGCGATAAGAAAAGCATCAGGAAGAGTGACATTCGCAAAACATAGCGGCCGCCTATCTCTGGCTTTCCCAGTTGGGTCTACTGACGTCACGCGGGGAGGGAAGGCCAGGGGCAGCGTTTTCAAGGGGCGGGGCAAATCGCAAACTTTGAAAAATAATTAAAAATAAACTAATGGTCGGATTGAGGTAAAATTTATGTCGATGTTCTTAGAATCGCATGGAGATTAAATAATCTCCATGCGATTCTAAGAATGCGAAAAGAATTAAAAAAATACATGCAAGTTCCCCATTAAGTTTGCACATGCGTGCTCTCATTATAGAAGGGCCATTAAAAGGCATACATCTACTGGTCTCTAGGATAAATGGATCGCGGAAAGCGCGTTCCGCTAGGCTAAGTATTGATGGTGAACTTTTCTCACTAGTCAACACCAAAATTCTGTTTTACAAAGAAGACTGAATGGGAAATTCGCCTTTTTAAAAAAAATGTACTGCGCATTGAGCTTTGCGTTTAAAGATATTTAGTAACTTTTAAATAATCAGACTTACTTTATTAATTGCAAAAAAAACCCAGGTCTTTTAACTTCATTTCGTAACTTGAATTTTTTGCCAAATTTGGCAAGTTTCTCGCGTAAAATCCCAAGCGTAATGCTATGCAATTATATCATTTGCTGGTCTTGCAGAGAGTTATTTAGGGCCGTTGCTAAGGCTCTAAGGAAAGGCTAGGAAATTAATAGTTGTGGTACAACTCTATTGACGGTGTTTGGATATAGGTAATGTGAAACAAATTGTTTTAAAGTGAAAAATAAAATGAATCTTTTTATGAAATTTCATTTTCAATATTGTGAACAAGAAAATATTTTTCATAAATAAAATAAATAATAATGATCTTTATTAATTTCTAACAAAGGTGGCGAAGTGGGGTAAAACTTTGATCCTCAGAGTTTAAGGTGTGGTGAATCTTATTTAATTTAACTTCTATTAACTTTCTTTGTTTCGGCACCCCATTTTGGGAAGTAAAACTTTTTTTATTTTTATTTTTATTTATATAAACAGCTACCATACAGTTAAAAATAAACCAGTTACATGGCAGGAGAAACATACACAAGTAAAAATAGATATACAACTGACAGTTTAAAAAGCCAGTAAATGGCATGAAATAAGACTCACTATGTATATACAAGAGAAAAAAAGAAAAACAGCACCACAAATAAACAAATAAACCATTATTTTAGTTATATAAGGAAATTATATTTGATTTAAATGTCCTGAAGTTATCACAGAAGATGTCATCATTGAAAGGTAAGCTATTTAACAGTTGAATAAATTGATTTATGGGTTGATTTTTGATAAAATTTGTCGAACAAAATGGTTCTTTAAATACAGTTTTATTACGAGTTTTATAAATTGGTACATATAATTTTAAATCTTCAAGGATATACGGGCAGTCAATTCTGTTTTGCAGCAAATTATAAAAAAAAAATTAAAAATAGACAGTACTCTCCTGCATTCCAAGGAATTCATTTTATGTTCCATTCTCATCAAGTTATAGGGAGGGTGGTGGAAATGTCTATTATTCTTAAAATTTATGTACCGGAAAAATTTGTTTTGTATCCCCTCAATATTACCTACAGAGTAGCTGTTTGTGGGATTCCATATAGCACAACCATATTCCAGTAAGGGTCTAATAATAGTATTGAAAAGACAAATAATTACAGATACATCAGTGAAATTATTGGTTGTTCTCTTAAGGATTCCTAGGTTTTTGTTGGCCTTTGTTGAGATTTCTGTAATGTGCATATTAAAACTAAAATTGGTTTCATAAGTTATTCCAAGGTCCCTTATGTTTATTTTACGGCTAAGTAGGTTATTATTGATGCTATAATTATTAATTAATGGATTCGTTTTTCTAGCAAAAGTTAGGACAAAACACTTATCAATATTTAAAAAAAGCTTATTTTTGTTACACCAATCCTGCAAATTAAGAAGAAAGTTCAGTTTGAAAAAATTTCACAATCCATGTATGTAGAAATGCATCTATAAATTTTAAGGTCATCGGCAAATAATAAACAGGAGTTAAAGATATACGATAAATCATTAATGAACAATACAAAAAGACGAGGTCCCAACACGGACCCTTGAGGAACTCCAGAAGTATTGTAAAAACAATCAGAAAAAGCAAATTTAAATTTCACATATAAAGGTCGTCCAACTACATAAGTATACATCCACATGATTAACTCATGATTAAAACCAATCGCAAGTAATTTAGAGAAAAGAACATCAAAATCCACAGTGTCAAAGGCCTTAGCAAAATCAGTATATATAATATCCAGTTGTTTATTTAACTTTAAGGCATTAGAAATATCTTTATTTAAACAGATTAAATAAAGATATTTTTGCACACGGTACTTCTCTTTGCACCCGAATCCTTCAAAATTGCGAACTAAAACTAAACTTCTGTCAATCAAATTTCTCACCCAATAGTATAAATTCTTATATATTCTTTTAATCAATCCCTGCATCATAAAGGCGGGACAAATTCATTCCCAGTGAGATTCGAACCGAACAAGACATCACTTTTGCTCCGACTTTCAAGCTAAAAGGACCTGTGATGTTCTGAACCATATTTACTTGTTATTTTCTTTTATGTAGCTTAGTGCTGTGGTTAGTCTAATTGAATGTCTTTAAAAACCATCTGATTATTCACCATTCTTCTCAACAACTAACCGGTCACCACGCCTCATTGGTGACACCGGACACTGGCACTTTCGGACAATATCCCCGACTAACTACAACCGCGCACAACCACTTTTCAAAATGAACTGAAGCTCACATCCCTCATCACCTTCCCCCGTTGGCGGCCCCTCTCCCATTGCCGCGCAGCGGCGACTTCAAATGCAGGGAGAATTATGACTTTGCCCTACTTTCTTCCCATCGCCCCCGCGTGGGACCTGTCAACGCCTTGTTATCTTTTCCCGCACTGAACAGTTTTTTGCTTCGGACTCAATAGTTCTTTTTCAACATGACGGAACCAACTCCTGTGGTTGCTGCCATCAAGATACCACAATATAACCACGGTGATCCAGCCTTGTGATTTCAAATGTGTGAAGCCACATTTGAACTCGGTACACCTAAGCCTGTCACCGAAAGCAAAACAAAATATAACTACTGCGTCGCCCATCTTCCGCTGGAGACCGCCTCACTCGTCCAGGACATTCTGCTGAGTCCGGCCACTGATGACCCCTACAAGACTCTGAAGGAAGCTCTCATCGACCGGAGCGGCGAGTCCGGCCATCAAGAGATCCGCCGGCTACTACAAGGCGAACACATCGGGGACCGGAGACCAACAGAACTTCTTCGCGTCATGAAACGCCGCGCCGCCGCCCATTAGGTTCCGGAAAAGCTGATGCTGGAGCTCTTTCTTCAACATCTTCCTTCCCACGTCCAGACGGTTCTTGCTGCAGTCACTCCACTCACGCTGGATAAGGCCGCAGAAATCGCAGATAGAGTGATGGAGGTATCTCCCATAGCAGTAAGTGCTTGCTCCACTGCCACCTCTCAAAACTCCATTGAAGGACTGTTGTTAGAAGAATTTAAAAAATTAAATTCTAAATTCGAGGAATTTACTCGCGGTAGAAATCAAATACGCGAACGCTCTTTTCAACGACGTCAGCGCAGTAGATCAAAATCTAAGAATCATGAATATTGTTGGTACCACTTTAAATTTGGTAAGGACGCCCAAAATTGCAGCAAACCATGCAATTTTGACTCAAAAAACGAGAACCGGCAAGGGTAGAGGAGACCGTCACCTTGCCCTCAAATTCTCGTCGCCTTTTTGTGCGTGACAAGCGCACTAACGTACAGTTCTTAGTGGATACTGGTTCAGAGATCTGTATCTGTCCAGCAACAACACTGAGAAAAAAATACTGTAAACATACAAAAAATGTTTTTGTAACGTTACAGAAATAACCAATTTTACAAAAAAAGTTTTTGTAATTCTGAACAGAAATCTTCATTTCTACAGTTACAGGAAATGTTCTAGTATTCGCAATTTTTTTCAACCAATCATCTTCGACTTGAAGTTGCGCGCGCATCGCTTCTAAAGTTTCGTTTGTGATCTGGATCAATTCATCGCCATTTAAAAATGATATAACGTTTTAAATTTGATACAGGTATAAAATATAGGTGAGTAACTTTTATTTCTTTCTATTATACTATTTATAATTCTTATTTTTGTATTCGGTATTGTTCCGATTGTTTAATGTTTTATGTTCATGAACATTTCGTTAACATGTAATGAAGCCGACTGGCGCAACGGTTAGGGAGCTAGCCTTTGGAGCTTCTGGGTTCGGGTTCGAATCCCGGTAAGGCATGGATGTTTGTGTTTGTCAATAAATGTTGTTATTTGTCTATGGTGTTTGTGTCGTCTCTTTGTGTGTCTCTTGTGCCTGTGTCATTTCTGGGGTTGAGTACAATAGACCTGAGGTCGCAGTGCTCGGCGAACTTGCCCCCCACCAAGAAAGTCATAAGTCATAACATATAATGAAAATTGTTCTGTTTTGCTAGAAAATAAGTAATAATAATAATATACATAAAAAAGTCTTGTAAAATTACAAAAAAATTACATGTATAGCATACATAAAAAAGTCTTGTAAATATACAAGATATATATAGGTAATGTTAACACAAATATATTAAGTGTTTTTACAGTACTATTTTTAGTAGTTATTTACTAGAAATTTTCTAGGAAAAGTTTTTTACAAATTTTTTTTTGTTATGGTTACAGATTTTTTTTCACAGTGAAGTGTACAAAAACGTAACCCAACCCTAATGACTCTTTCCGCTGCTAATGGTTCGGCTATTCAGGTTTATTCAACGCAAACCTTAATCTTGGATTTTGGACTTAGGCGCGTATTTAAATGGTCATTTTTAGTCGGTGACGTTTCTACACCTATAATCGGAGCAGATTTCTTATTCCATTTTAATCTTTTACCCGACCTTACTCAAAAGAAACTAATAGACTCCCCTACAAAACTAGTTACATACTGCAAAGTAAGCACCAGCGATGAGATCCACTCAATTAAAACCGTATCAGGTGAAGGTGTTTACCATGATCTTTTGCGAGAATTTCCAGAAATTTATAAACCCCCTAGAACTGACAAAGAAGTCAAACACTCTGTTTTGCATTATATTCAAACAACTGGTCCCCCAGTAACCGCCAAAGCACGCCGCCTTGCGCCGGACCGATTGCGAGTTGCAAAAGAGGAATTTCAAAACATGATTGACTTAGGTCACATGCGTCCTTCCAAAAGCAACTATGCATCTCCTTTACACATGGTCCCTAAAAAAGATTCAACGGAATGGCGCCCGGTCGGAGATTTTCGGCTTCTTAATGCTCAAACAATAAAGGATAACTACGAAGTTCCAAACATTTTAGATTTCACTTCACAATTAAGTTGGACAAAAATTTATTCTCGCATTGATTTAGTAAAGGCTTATCACCAGATACCAATCCACCCCGTCGATGTACATAAAACTGCAATAATTACTCCTTTCGGATTATATGAAAGTACCCGCATGCAGTTTGGTTTGTGCAATGCAGTCGCCACTATCCAAAGATTTATTGACGAAGTAACTCGTTGTCTTCCATTTGTATATGCTTTCGTGGATGATATTTTATTTGCGTCAACTTCGCCCGAAGAACACCTAAATCATCTTCGAATTTTATTTCAACGTTTAGATAAATACGGCTTAAGTTTAAAACCTTCTAAATGTATTTTCGGAGTGTCTAACGTAGAAGTTTTAGGATTTAAAGTATCAGAATTCGGCATTGAACCGTTAGAACAACGCGTTCAATGCATTCTAAAATTCCATAAGCCAGTAACGATCACCCAACTCAGACGATTTCTCGGTTTACTAAATTTTTATCGGCACTTCATTCCAAAAGCAGCCTCGATTTTAGCTCCCTTAAACAAATTTTTAGAAGGTAAAAAAAACAAAAAGAAAGCCAAACGTCCAACTCAAACAAAACCGTGCGACATCCTTCAATGGAACGAGGGGGCGGAGCAGGCATTTTCGGATGCCAAGAATGCTCTAGCCACAACAACTTTGATCCGGCATCCCATTCCAGGTGCCAAAATATGTGTCCACGTGGATGCTAGCGACTATGCAGTTGGAGGTTCCGTGATGCAGCTTCACAACAACGCATGGGAACTCATTGCCTTCATGTCAGTGAAATTGACGAAGAGTCAAAAGAACTGGTCCACCTATGATCGAGAACTACTGGCGATTTACACAGCAATTAGAAAATTCCGGCATTTACTTGAAGCTCGTGAATTCCACATCTGGACTGACCAAAACCCACTTATTTTTGCTTTTAAGCAAACACCCGACAAGTGTTCACCTCACCAGCTACGCCACTTGGACTACATTTCACAGTTCACAACCGACATCCGTCACACAAAAGGAACTGATATCCAAGTCGCAGATGCACTTTCTCGCATAGAAATCGACTCCATCTCGTCATCAACACTAAATTTCGAAGAATTTGCGAGAGTACAAGCCAATGATCTCGAGTTAAAATCATTACATTTTACACCAGCAATTTTGAGACAAGAAAAATACAAAAAAAAATTAATGTCTGAAAACTCATCCTTAATAAATGTATATTTTAATTTGTATTTACACATGCACATTATACATTGGTTGTAACAAATATTTTTCACTGTATGTAATACCTGATACAATCTTCAATCTCTGTACTTACTATAAAAACTAGTTAACTATAATTTTTTTTACCATGAAAATTAATTCCAATAAATGATTATGTCGTGAATTCATAATATTAGATTCATATGAGTATTGTATTCCTTCGATTGCGATATAAACAAACATAAATAAAGTTACACCTTCCTCGATTGTGTAAGTTTGTTGTGTAAACTTGTTTATTATTGTAAGTGTAAACTATCACCACACTCTAGCTAATATTAGCGTAAAATTCGTGTGCTACTCTGTAGTGAAATTTTGCAGTTATTTTTTGTAGCTTTATACTTAAGACAATTTTTGTTCTAAGGTGAGACTCGATCTTGCAATCCTTCGATTACAAGAACTCCGCTTTGCCCACTTTTCAACGCCTGCCGCCGGGCCTATATAATGCACATTTTTTAAATAATCCTTTTCTTTTCACAACATTTATAATTGTGAATGAACTGGCACTGGCACAATTGCCTTCATGTCAGTGAAATTGACGAAGAGTCAAAAGAACTGGTCCACCTATGATCGAGAACTACTGGCGATTTACACAGCAATTAGAAAATTCCGGCATTTACTTGAAGCTCGTGAATTCCACATCTGGACTGACCAAAACCCACTTATTTTTGCTTTTAAGCAAAACCCCGACAAGTGTTCACCTCGCCAGCTACGCCACTTGGACTACATTTCACAGTTCACAACCGACATCCGTCACACAAAAGGAACTGATAACCAAGTCGCAGATGCACTTTCTCGCATAGAAATCGACTCCATCTCGTCATCAACACTAAATTTCGAAGAATTTTCGAGAGTACAAGCCGATGATTTCGAGTTAAAATCATTACTCGAAAACCCATCTTCCCTAAAGTTAACTCTATCTCGTGTACCTCTTCTAAATATTTCATTATACTGCGACCTATCTACAGAGCAACCTCGACCATTTGTTCCAGAATCATATGGAAAAATCATCTTCAATCAACTACACGGATTGTCCCATCCAGGAATTTCCGCTACCAAAAAGTTGATCAGTGCACGATATGTTTGGCCAAATATGTATAAGTTCATAGCCGAAAATGTACGATGCTGTGTTCCATGTAAACGTTCCAAAGTGTATAAACACACTAAAACACCTCTTGGAACATTTGCATTGCCAGATGCAAGGTTCTCTCATATACACCTTGATTTAGTCGGCCCACTACCGCCGTGTGACGGTAACACATATTGTCTCACAATAATCGATCACTTCACTCGATGGGCCGAGGCAATCCCCATACCTGACTCCAAAGCACCCACGGTGTGTAGAGCTTTATTCTCTGGTTGGATTTCCCGTTTTGGCTGCTCCGATATTATAACAACCGATCAAGGCAGACAACTGGAATCATCTTTGTTCCATGAACTGCAAGTCCTGACTGGCACAAACCGTATTCGTACCACGGCATATCACCCAATTTCCAACGGAATTATCGAAAGATTCCATCGACATTTGAAGAGCTTAGTGGAAGAACGTGCTAAGTGACATTTTTAAAAAAATTGAGATTTTTGTGTCAATGAATATATTACTAACTTCTTTAACGATAACAAGTTTCCTCTTTTTCATAAAACTTAAATATAGTACATTTTTTACGCTTTACAAGTTCCGTTTTCAACAGTCCTGAGTGCAAACGAAATACTTTGAAGCTCATTTTCTCGTTTTCACTTTTTTGTCACTTAGCACGTTCTTCCACTAAGCTCTTCATTTGAAGTGCTCCATAAAAGCTCATGAAAATGCTCGATGGACAGACACCCTTCCGATAATATTGCTGGGCATCAGAACTGCGCATTTAAAGAAGACCTGCAAGCTACTAGTGCCGAACTTGTGTACGGAAAGTCTCTCACATTGCCAGCTGACATGTTTCACCAGCCTGACTGCAAGGAGAAGCTGGGTGATACCTATGTCGCCAATTTGAGAAATCAAATGAGAAGATTGAATCCCTCCACTGTGTCACGCCATGGAAAGAGCTCAATATGTGTGCACCCAGCATTGCAATCGTGCACTCATGTCTTTCTACGCACTGACGCAACACAACCTCCTCTCAGCCAACCGTACACTGGTCCTCACAAAGTGCTACAAAGGTTAGAAAAAACCGTGACAATACAATTAAAGAACCGCTCGTCCACAGTTTCCCTAGATCGTGTGAAACCGGCATACCTCTTACAGGAGTCCGAACTCAAACGCTCCCAGTAATACTGCCTCTGATGCTAGCGCGGGTAAACCCACTCTTAGTAATCCATGCATAACTGCAAAAACAACTTCCAGTGATGAACAACCACTGCGAACTACTAGAAGTGGCAGAAGAGTACATTTCCCCGATAGACTAGTGTATAATTAGTTGGTACTTTTTATTTAAACCTTACTTCTGAATTATTGTATTTTATATTAATTTTACCTTCTATGTGAAACTGAAATTTTATCATTATATTTTTGCATTTAACAAAATATTTCTATACTATCTAAAATTTTTTTATCTTGTCTAAATTTTTTTATGTATATATATTTCTATATTGCTATGCAAAGTATATTTCCATTCTATGTTTACTTTTTTGATCGTTCGGTTCCCTCACTGGGGGGATACTCTGTGGTGAATCTTATTTAATTTAACTTCTATTAACTTTCTTTGTTTCGGCACCCCATTTTGGGAAGTAAAACTTTAGCACACGGTACTTCTCTTTGCACCCGAATCCTTCAAAATTGCGACCTAAAACTAAACTTCTGTCAATCAAATTTCTCACCCAATAGTATAAATTCTTATATATTCTTTTAACCAATCCCTGCATCATAAAGGCGGGACAAATTCATTCCCAGTGAGATTCGAACCGAACAAGACATCACTTTTGCTCCGACTTTCAAGCTAAAAGGACCTGTGATGTTCTGAACCATATTTACTTGTTATTTTCTTTTATGTAGCTTAGTGCTGTGGTTAGTCTAATTAAATGTCTTTAAAAACCTTCTGATTATTCACCATTCTTCTCAACAACTACACCGGTCACCACGCCTCAAAGGCTTACAAAAATCACAATTTTCTATTCGATTGAAATATAAAATTTTAGCATATTATTGTGTTTTTTTTAATTTTGAAACATTTGCAAAATTCTTTAAAATTTAAAATGAATAAAACCTTCTTTAAAGTAAAATAACTTTAAACACGTAGTAACGTATATAACCTTTCAAAATTTAAAAGATAACTTTTAAAAGACGAATTCATTTCTTTAACATATTCCAAAATTTTGTAGAAAGATAACTGGGGTAATTAGATTTGCAATAGGACCAAGTAATCTAGTTTAAATAGGTAAAAATCCTTCAGAATTCAGTCCTATCTATACTTCTTGAATATATTCTGGTTTCTGTGAAACAGTCATTTTTTTAATAAACTCTGAAAACATCTTAAAATTAGTATTCTTATATGAAAATAATTTTTATTAGTCATTGTTGTTGACGAAAAATACCCTTAATAGTGTTTATTTTTAAGAAAAAATAGAAACTTACTTTTCAAACATATTTTTGATTTTTCTACTCTGATTTAAACCTACCTTTGGACAAACAAAGGAAAATTTCATGTGATTAATAGAACAAGTAGCATATAAACAGGGCCGTCGCTAACAAAAATCGACTGGGGGGGCGTTTAGCACAATTTTGCCGAATAAAATATTAAATTAATTTTTTTATAATTGTCATAAATATAAAAATTTAATTACTTTTAATTAAACTTTTAGTAATTAGAAATTATTAATTATTTTTAATTAAACTTTTAGTAATTAGAAATTATTAATTACTTTTAATTAAACTTATAATAATTTAAATATCATTAACTACTTTTGATGCAAATTTAATTGCTTTTACAAAATTACTTCAACAGCAAGAATATCGAGAATAAACTTTTTTTGTTCTTCGGAAATGACGTAATACATGCATTTTACATGCTTCTTCGTCCTACATAAAAACTTATTTTGAATCAATTAGTTAATTAAGTTTATTATTATTTATCTTTTTATGTAAATTAATTAGCAATGATATAATTTTTATTTAATATAAAAAAAAATTTATTATTTACTGTAAATTAATTTGGTGATTTTTATAAGTTAATTGTTTTAAAATAAACTATTCGTATTTGGTGATTTAATGTTATTTAAGTGCAATTAATTCAATAAAAAAATAATTGATATTTTATACATTTTTCAATAGTAACAATGCGAATACTACAGGATTGTACAAAACAAAACAAAAATTAATTGACTTTATGAAATTATGGAAAAGTATCTTTGACACGCAATTCAATTGTAAAATTTACATTTAGATTCTTTTTAAGTACAAGTACATATTAAAAAAAATATTTAATTTAACACCCTAAAATGATACATTTAATTGATAAGTAACTTATAGAATAAATAAAAAAATAGTAATTTCTTACCTAATTTTCAAAGAACAATCAAAGTTTCTTCTCGATATTTTTGCTGTTTGAAGAAGCATTATTTTTTCCCGATTGCTCTTGTTCAATTTTTTTTGTTAGCCGCAACATTCGTAAAGTATAAATCAAGAGTATTTGATTTTCTTTTAGTTTCAATTTTAGTTTTAGAAGACATGTCAAAAATAAAGGCAGCTAAGTGGAGTGATTGTTTTGAATAATGATAATCATACGAGCATCATCGCATCGACGAAATAAAACAAAAACAGTGGACACCGATACGTCTTGTCTCTCAAACTCCTCTTTAAAAAAGTAAGTTTAAAAAACAAAACAAAAGTACATACAAGATTTCTCGAGATCACGTAACCTCCGCAAGTAGCCTATGAAAGTATTGAAATTGAAAGACAAAATGAGAGCGAGCAGTTTAACAACAAAAGGCAACCACCCAATTGGACCCAATGTATGCTCCCTTATGTGACCCGACCCCTTGTCGCCATGTGTGGTCATCACTACTTTTATTACTAAAAAGCACATTTAGACGTCTGCGTAAACTTATCCAACAAAAGGCTGAGATGTTGATGTTCTGACAAAAGAAAAGATCTCGAAACATCTACGATCTACGGTTCCTTGAAAATCATTTTACTTTCCCTTTTCGGAACAATCAATAGAAAATTTCGTGGGAAGCTCATGATACATTGGATCTTTTTCCTCAGAAAAGAACAATTCTACTGTAACTTTAAGTGACGCTTGTCTAGAAACCATTTGTGTTTTGGGAAACGCAACCCACAATATCAATGAGGTTGTAAAGTCATTTAGATATAATCAGACTTCAGAGTAGGAACAAGTTTTCCCTGAAGCCTTATTCCTTCAGGGTCCTCTGGGGTACCCTTTGTAGAAATACGAAGATGCTTCTTTCAAGCTTTGGGGAAGGAAAAAAAGGGGACAATTGGACCCCCCATACTTTGGAACAAGCGTGTCATGTCTTTTGCCTGAGTGCATGGTGTGAGCTTTTTGCGTGTTCCAGGATAGATTTTTAAGTTTCTATCTGTGAACAAAGCTGCTATTTTTATTTACTATTTCGCATGCATATGCAAAAGCTATCTCCAAGATCATCATTTTTAATCAATCATTAATGGATTTTTTAAAAAAAACTGTTAGTTCTCAATTTTTTGAAATTTTTAATTCCTACTCGAATTTAATACTTATAAATTTAAATATAAGTAACGTTACACTACATTATTAGATTAAATAAAATTAAATGGATATTAGATAAAATTATTAACAGATCTCCAAATTGGTACATTTGATAAACTGTTATGAATATCCCCTTTCAATCTGTTATGATTAATAATTCAAAATTATTTCATATAATATTTCATTAATGATATTCATTATACATATAATTTCAAAAGTTTAATATAAATTTTTCTTTTTGTGATGTGCTGAGTAGAACCTGGAAGCGTGAAACCCTTGTTTTTAAGAGTATATGTTGTCTTCAATTTGATTTAAAAAATTCAAAATTAAGTCAATAATAGTTTTATGTTCAACGTAGTAGATTCTAATTCACCGTTTTAGTCACAAATTGAAACGAAGTAATTGACATTTGTTGCATTTTAGTCGGTTTCCCGAACCACTGATAATGAAAACTTCGGCTCACTGAAGCAGAGAGCACCGAATTCCAGATCAAGCCCTCAAATTACCTTATTATTAAATAAAACTGGATTGAGATGAGAGCAATTATACAAATACCAATATCTCCAGCTTTGATTTAAACCACTTTTATTAATATCCCCCCCCCCCTTCCCATCAATCCGCCACTTCATATCCTCATATGAAAGAATAAAATAAATAGATAGGGCCATGTAACAGTAAGAAATGTAATTTAAATTAGTTGAAAGCATTGTGAACATTAATAAACAGATATCAATAAACTTTTGTGCTATACTGTCTAAATTTTCTATTAATGTCTTACTAATTATTATTAAAATATATATAAATGCCGCAGCTGCCAGCCATTTCTAAAATTTACCTAATGACTTTATGGTTTATCAGGAGTTTTGCTAGAGTCGTCATTTGCGTTGTGTCCGGATTTTAATCGGTGTGCACATTTCACTAAATAATTTCACAGTTCGGTATTAAAATACAAACGACAAACATTTCTAAAATTTGCTGAATGAATATATGGTATATCACAGGAGTTTTGAGAGTCGGCATTTGCGTTGTGTCCCGAGTTTAATCGGTGTACACGTTTCTCTAAATAATTTCACTGTTCAGTATTAAAATACAAATGACAAACATTTCTTAAATTTTCTAAATGACTTTATGGTATGTCAGGAGTTTAGAGAGTTGGCATTTGCGTTGTGTCTGGATTTTGATCTGTGTACACATTTCACTAAAAATTGGCACATTTTGGTATTAAAATGAAAAATGTTTATAAAATTTGCCGAATGTGTGTGTGACTGTATGGTTTGTCAGTTTTGTGAGTCGGCATTTGCGTTGCGACCCGATTTTAATCTCGGTATAAACAATTCTTTAAATAATATCACCAGTGCGGTATTAAAATATAAATTGCAAACATTTCTAAAATTTGCCGAATAAATTTATGGTATGTCAGGAGTTTTGAGAGTGAGCATTTGCGTTGTGTCCCGGTTTTAATCTGTGTACACATTTCGCTAAATAAATTTCAATGTTTGGTATTAAAATATAAATGAAAAACATTTCTTAAATTTGCCGAATGGCTTTATGGTATGTCAGGAGTTTTGTGAGTCGGCATTTGCGTTGTGTCTGAATTTTGATCTGTGTACAGATTTCACTAAATAATTTCACAGTTCGGTATTAAAATAAAAATGACAAATGTTTATAAAATTTGCCGAATGACTTTATGGTTTGTCAGAAGTTTTGTCAGTCGGCATTTGCGTTGTGTCCGGATTTGTGTGCACATTTCACAAAAAATGTCACACTTCAGTATCACAATAAAAATTACAAAAATTTCTAAATTTTGCCGAATGACCATTTTTCAAAAAACTTGGGGGGGCGAGACGCCCCCTTCGCCCCCCGCTCGCGACGTCCCTGCATATAAAGTAATTTCATGTAGATACTTTTCATTTATTGTTAGTGGCCTATTTCTACCCATAGACCATTTATTACCATTCTATACTAATTTGTATTAAAGAGATAACGACATGTGTTTTACTCCCTACATTTATTGAATCACAAAGGACATATACAGGTCCTAAATTTTATTTACATATTAAGAAAATTCAGTTAAGAATATTATGTGCTAATATTCCTAGAGCGTTTTTGTTACGGGAAAAAATAATAATAATGGCAATTCGTAATACTTTTTAAGAAAAAAACAATAATTTGTTTATATATCTTTTTGTATTATTATTTCGCTCATGTTTTATAGAATTTTTATATATTTCAGTGGAACATATAGTTTCACCAGTAAAATAATTATTTCAAATTTTTTTCACATAACTACATCAAACGGTGATCGAATAGTGCAACAGGTTGACAATGGTCTCCTAATTCAGTCCCTATAGTTTTCTTTAGAATATACTCGTTAATAAGTTTCACCTGTTCTGGTGAAAAGTAGTTCTTCCAATCTCCTACCACAGCCTTCCAGAAGAATGGAACCTCCTTGAAAGTCGGATCATCGTTTGCTTTTTCGCGATTTATTTCTCCTGCACATTTCATAGCTTCTTCAAAATTAATAGCACCATCGCATTACTAGGTAAATGTTCACTTGGAAGAAACAAGCTCAGTTATTTTAAATACTTAAAGTCAGAGTGTTTAAGGCAGTTTTCGACAACTTAATCGTCTTGCAGACTCTCGTAATATGATTCACCGAGAAACTGCGCGATTTCGAACAGTGTTTTCCTTGGGGTTTCCTTCATTTCATAGTAAGTTAGCAACAAAATATTTTCATTGTTTCTGTGGTTATACCAAGAAAGTATATGGTCGAAGAAATCTCCCCAGGCAAGGTGACCTGTTATAAACAGCTTTAAAAAGGCATCAAATGTGAGACTTGGGAATGCAGAAGAAAAAGCAATGATGACGATAGTATGATACACAGCAATCCCAAGGATTTCGAATTACATAAATATATTTCGAAGATGGACTGTAGGGCTGCAAGTGGAAAGGTAGATGGGTTTTCATGGCTCTTGGCAAAGGCAAATCTTTTATGCTCTTAATTCAAATGAACTCCAAGAATGGAACATGCTTACATACCATTTGATTAGGACTTGGTGGTTTATCACCTTTGTTCATTATCTCCCTAACAAGATATTGGACCCAGGTAGTTCCACATTTTGGATAGGTCACAATGAAAATATCCTTGTCGCATGGTTTTTGTAGTTGATAACCTCTTCTAGAGTTTTCGGCATTAAGTAATGCTTTGGGAATGAAAGATCGCGAACAAATTCCAACGGATATATTTCCTAACTTTCAACTGGCGTTTCCTCTATAAAGAGTAAAATAATTGGATTAAAAAAATATTCACTTAAAGCAGGTCTTTTTTTACACCAGCAATTTTGAGACAAGAAAAATAAAAAAAAAAAATTAATGTCTGAAAACTAATCCTTAATAAATGTATATTTTAATTTGTATTTACACATACACATTATACTTTGGTTGTAACAAATATTTTTCACTGTATGTAATACCTGATACAATCTTCAATCTCTGTACTTACTATAAAAATAATTAACTATAATTTTTTTACCATGAAAATTAATTCCAATAAATGATTATGTCGTGAATTCATAATATTAGATTCATATGAGTATTGTATTCCTTCGATTGCGATATAAACAAACATAAATAAAGTTACACCTTCCTCGATTGTGTTGTGTAAGTTTGTTGTGTAAACTTGTTTATTATTGTAAGTGTAAACTATCACCACACTATAGCTAATATTAGCGTAAAACTCGTGTGCTACTCTGTAGTGAAATTTTGCAGTTATTTTTTTGTAGCTTTATACTTAAGACAATTTTTGTTCTAAGGTGAGACTCGATCTTGCAATCCTTCGATTACAAGAACTCCGCTTTGCCCACTTTTCAACGCCTGCCGCCGGGCCTATATAATGCACATTTTTTAAATAATCCTTTTCTTTTCACAACATTTATAATTGTGAATGAACTGGCACTGGCACAAACTCAAAAACTTTACTTCTGTGATTTATAAACTATAAGAATTTTTTGGGTAGTTCTATTTTTCTTGAGCGAAATTTTTTTTATGTAAACTCAATTTCTCTCAAGAATCACTTATAAATGGCCAGTGATTTAGTATTAGTAGTAAAAATAAGACAATAAATTAGTGTAACATTAAATTTTAATTCAAAAAGCGTAATTTTACGGTTATTTGAACTGTTTACTAATAAAAAAATATTTATAATTAATATTTAATTAATCACTTAGAAGATGAAATACGAATATTAAAATACTCAATTATTTATCTTTTCAAATTGTATCCACATATTGAAAAAAAAAACGTTGATAGAGTTGAGGTACTTGCCATTTATAAGTATTTATTGAAAAAAATTGAGTTTGACATAAAAAAAAAAATGTCTAAACAGAAACGTAGAATTCTGCTAAAAATTGAAAAGCTGATTTCCAAAAGGCGTTAAGTCAAAATTTTCAAAAATTGACTTTTTGATGGAAAAATATATAAAGCCATGCTTGCTATCTATTTCCAATAAGTAGAAGTTTCAGGCGGGGTTTGGTCATATTAAAAACAGAGGGGTAAATTCGTGTTTGTTTCCAAAAAGAATTAAGTCATAAGTGACTTTTGTGCCAAAAGGAATTAAGTATTTATCCTCCTCTGTCCCAGAAATAAACACATACATCAGTTCTTAAAACTTTTTTTAAGCGGGGCGAAAACCAATTAAAATCATGTCATGTTCACTTAATTTTTGAATGTGACGTAAATTGCGAGTTATAGTTTGCTTTTAATCACCAATCAGTAATCTCTCTCAAATGTTTTAAGATAGGAATTATTGTTTTCCTTATACATTTTTCAAAAATAATAATAATAATAATAAAACTTATTAATACGCATGTAGGATTATTTCTAAGAAATAATTTCAATATATAGAAGTACTTTTACGGCGAAATATATATTAATTTTTAAAAAAGAATAATTTTTTATATTTCTGTTTTGCATTGTGAAAAACTTAAATTTGTAAAAATATCGTCTGAATTTAAGTGATTATTTAGATCAAAACATTATTTTTTTATCAGAACTATATTTCAGCTATATTATTTATAATAAGGTTAAATTGGAAATAATATAAATGAGCGATTTGAATGAAGAAGCTGTTGAATTAACTCGGCACTCGAGAGAGCGAAAACGCGATTTAAATAAATGGCAAAACAATATTAAAAATAATAAACTTCATCGTTGTCCGGTAAGCATAGGACAATCTTGCAATGATACACCTAAAGCCAACATAAATGACGATAATGATAGTGATGAAGAAATAAAATTTGAAAATGAAGATATGTGGTAACTACCTCTCAAAATTGTATATTTAAAATTTATGCTGAAATTATATGAAAAAAATACAATTTAATTACTTTCAAATGGAAATAAAACATTTCATTTTGTAATTTTTTTTCGCCAAAAGGGCGTAAGTCATGAGTTTCGCTCCAAAAGGGCGCAAGTCATGAGTTTTGTTTCTAAGAGGGGTTAAGTCAATTTTTTTTCTTTCTTTCTAAATAACTATATTGTCAGGATTTTTTTAACCATATAATTTAGTGTTGCTATAATCCATAGATAACTGGGAAAAATTATCTTTTTCAAAAAATCAAAAATAAATCTTCGATAACAAAATCATGATTTCTGAAAAATACAAAAAAATGACTTTACGCCTTTTGGAAATCAGCTCTTCAATTATCCTGCTACAAAAGTACTAGCAGCGCAGTTTTAGAACGGTTATATTCTATTTTCGGTCTTTTTGGAATGGCATTTGTTTTAATCAATACAATATTTTCTTACCTTACTAAAATGAATGTCAGAACGAACGAATACAGACTTTTTTTTAGTAGAACTTAAGCTTTTGTCTGCACGTGAATCACGTTACATTGCTGTCCCACAATTTCGCTTAAGGGAACCAGGAAGTCAACGATGCTTCTAAATACCGAGTTTTCTTGTTAACTTTTAATTACTGAACTGTGTATTTACGAAAAAACTGATATTATACGTATATGAATATGGGGCTGTAGTTGGCAAGGATATTAGTTGATTCCAATATTACTTTTTTTTGACAGCATCAAATGCCATTATTTGAAGACAGCATTTTTCAGACTTTAGGTACACTTTCCAGCACAACTATTAGAGGAATCTTAAAATATTTTTTATATAAATCAAAAGAAGTCCATTAAACTCAATTAACTCAAGTTGGATGATGAATCTTTAAAAATCTGAAGTTATTGCTCTAAATACAATTTTTGCGTTTTTTCTCAATGAAAAAAAAGGGTATTTTTGCACTTAATATTATTTTTTGACATTTAAAAAAAAAAAAATTTGGGGGTTTACTTTGTTTAATAAACATACATACAAAATCTTGGAAAATTTCAAGCCTCCAAATACTATAGAAAAAGAGAAAAGTGTACCTAATGGCTGAAAAATGTTGTTTTTGGAATTTGTACATTTGAAGCTGGCAACAAAGTTGTGTTGGAATTAACTAACACCCCAAATCAATACCTCTGGGGGTGACAAGCCAATTCTGGGGATCCTCTAGTTGGCCTCTGTCTCTAAAAATTAGATGGATCCACTTATGTGTGTGTGTTGTCTGTTGTGTCTGTCTTACTTGACGAAGGTTTATAAGCGGGTCGCTGACCAAGCACACAAACCTGAATATATATGTCTACCAACCAACCAACCAACTAACACCTTTTCTAACTACAACGTTTATATTAATGTTTATATTACATCACACTTTTGCATAAACACACATTTTTGGGCCGTAGTGAGCCTAGTGGTCAGCGTCTCGGTACCACTGAAGACCTACCGAGTATATGCGGAGTACGTGCTCGTTAAATCTGTTGGTCCGAAAGTCCTCTAAGTTCCCATACCAAATCAATACCTCTGGGGGTGACAAGCCAATTCTGGGGGACCTCTAGTTGGCCCCTGTCTCTAAAAATTAGATGGATCCACTTATGTGTGTGTGTTGTCTGTTGTGTCTGTCTTACTTGACGAGTTAAAATAAAAATTCAATATTTTGAAGCGTCGTTGGGTTCCCTTAATTTCTCCGCATAAGACTTTTTCAAAAACGTCGGCGTTTTTGCAATGCTTAGCATAGTTGAAATTTCATCGAATTAAAACCGATAAAGTTTAATAAATATCTGGAAAAAAACTAAGTTGCGCGTAAAGAACTTCAAAATAGAACGGAGCAGACGAAAAAATAATCCCCGCCCCTTTTGGTAGTTAAATCGAAACAACCAATAAAATCGCAGGAATAAAACTGAAAACAGGAGAGGTTAGTTAACAGGAGAGGAGAGTTACATAATCGAAAACCACCTCATTTCAAATTAGTAGTTAGCATATTAGAAAAAAACAGTAATTTATGGCCAATAAGCCGTTTTCAGAACATGAACTTTTCCCAAGAAGTCAAGCTGATTTAGTCCGATACACATTTTTCAGTAAGAAACATGTTTAAATGTGTTCACCAAAAGTATTTTAGAAAACCTGCCCCATTACCATATCGGAAAAATGACACTCTTCAACGTGTAGCTGTGTAAGTTATTTGCAAAATAAATGCTTAGTTATACTGCTCAAAACAATACCGATAGCACTTTCCGTACTTTTGTTAACTCCTTCAGTTTCAACTTTTTATTTTTTATTTTAAGAATCTAAAATTTGTGAATTAGATTCATTATGCATCTAGAATGAAATGGTAAATAAAAAACAGGGAAACTTTTTTAACTAAAATTTAAGGGAAAAAATTGGAGTCATAACTATTAAATAAATTATAACAATAATTTTTTCAAAACTTTATTTGTTAAAAAAAGTTTAAATCAAATTTTAAACATCTAAGAATGCAAGCGTGAAGAATTTAGGGTCAATTTATTTCATAAAACTTTTTGGGAGTGAATTTATTTTACCATGTTTTTCATATTTTCATTTAGTTAAAACAAACATTATTTAATTCTTCAAAAGACATGATTCTGCCATCTAACGATAAATAAGAACGAGCTCAACTTAGTGAGAAAAAAAAAATCTCAAGCATAGAATCATTGGGAGTGAAAGGGTTTAAACCATGCATTCCCCTAATTCTTTTGAGCAGTGTACATTAAGGAAGAATCCCACTAGTAGTACATACAATGTAGGAAACGTTAATTTAATCTTAGTACGTTCACTTAAAATTTCAAATAAAGGCCTGAAATTATTCATAATTGAAAAAAAACAGGCCTTCCGAAAAAAGGGCATAGTTTCTATTAAACTAAAACTTTCTTAGATAATGTATGTTGGATTGCTACTTCAGCCAGTTTAAATACTGTTGTCATTTAGTGGTAAAATTTTAATATAAAGCCAATTAGAAAAAGTGACTAATTGGAAAAATGTCCCCATTCTTCTAATTTGTAAGTCGCAAGAATGTTTTGGTAAATAGTTTTTTTAAATTGTCCTTTACTAGGACTTTCATTGATCAAAGGATAAAAGGTATATATAATGACTTTAAAATAATCATATCAGGTTTAAAAAGTGAACATTATTTTTAAAAGTGATTTCTAAAATGAACTAAATTTGAAAAATAATATACAATTGATTGGTAAATGGGACAGTCTGTAGTTAAACGCCTCAATATAAGCCGAAATATTATTTCAAATGTGTTAAAAAATATAACGATTTCAATTTAAGGCATCGAATAATTTTTTTATTGACATCATATTCATTTGTACATTTTAATAAACAAAAACTTAATACGTGGAAGATGTGACCAAATATTGAGGCAAATTTTTTTTATTAACAATTTTTTTTTCTTCCAACGAGATGTAGAGTGGAAATTTATTAGTATATAATAAAGAGTGTTATATTCACTGCTTTCAAGGTTTCGTTGTCAAACTGATCTTGAAAAAGATGATATTAAAATACACCCACAAACTAGATATATGAGTGAATGTTCATGAACATACATAAAACAGATGATATATTAAAATGAATAATATATTTAGTAAAATAATTTATTAAAGCACCAATACGTTGCTTACCAGCTTTTTCGCTTATTGTGAATTTCTTTCAGTAAATATATGCTACAATATTGCGAATTTCCTTAAATAGATGTGCTACTACATTGCGAATTTCCTTCTAAATAGATGTTCTACAACATTGCGAATTTCCTTCTAAATATATGTGCTACAACATTGCGAATTTCCTTCTAAATAGATGTGCTACAACATTGCTAATTTCCTTACAAATAGATGTACTACAACATTGCGAATTTCCTTCTAAATAGATGTGCTACTACATTGCGACAGATGCGCAACGACACACAATGAAGTTTGATGAAAAAAATGTGTGAGTCAAGGACTTCAACAACGAAGCCGGTCCTGTCGATAAATTGTGTATATATATATTTTTTATAACAGAAAGCTTATCAGCTTCAATCAGCTCAAGTCAGGTCAGGCACTGTGCCTGACCTGACTTGCTGCTAAGAGAGATAATTTAAAAAAATATTATATGATTTAAGGAATAATTTTTTTCAAGGTTATTATGGAGTTTTTAATTAAGAAATAATAAATATAATATTCAAAAGTGGTTCATTGATGCTTGTTGATAAAACTCAGTTTTGATATCGTCAAACGTCGAACAATGGTAAATAATACACTTTGCACTGAATTGAAAGGAGTTTATCTCTTATGAAGGGTATAGTTACAAAACTCGCATTCTCCTAAGTATAACTAAGATATAGTGTCCGGCTCATAGGCGACTTTTGACGATCACGTTTCAAAAGTGAAAAAAAGTTTCAAAAGTGTAAATTCATTTGGATGAATGCGCCAATGAACAAACAACTAGAATTAATTTAGAAATACAACCATGACAGTATCCGTAAGTTAACATGTCTTTAAAAGTATATTTTCTTATCAAAAACTATATATGCTTTAATGTATATTAGTGAATATGCTTTTAAATTTTACAGTAGGGCAAATTCGAAACTTAAAAAAGCTAAACTTTTCAAAGACATAAATGAAGTAGTTTAGTGAAATTAAAAAACTGCATTTAGCTTAAACAACACGAAATAAATGTAAGAATAAATAAAAAAGCTAATTGTATTTGTGAATATTTAAAAAAATCTTTCATTATAGTTTTATCACAAATATTTTTGTTCAAATAAAAACAATTATGCTTTCAAAGTTGCTTGTACTTTCTACTTGAAAAGGTAGATGGCAGCAGTGTTTAAATCTAGTATTTTCTGTTATTTAAATTAAAATTATGTAATAAATAGGAGAGACACTCAACAAACTTAATACCCTTTTCCTTTTTTAATATTTATTTTGCTACCAAATTACTGTTTGGAGACGAATTTCAATTATTATTAAAGGCTCCAATGTTTCGTGTTTTGTAGTATTTTTTTTCAACACTTATTTTAAAATTAAAAGTGTTAAATTTTTTAAAATTTGTTGAAAAAAAATTAAGTCTCACTTATTAAAGCAAGAATTAATACCCATTAGTGGAAGACTTGATAATTCAAACAGATGCCGTTTAAACAATTCAAATTAAGTAAAAATTCAATGTTAATTTTTCAAACGAAGTTATTATTGAAATCTGATTTTTTTTAACGTAGTGTGTGTTCTTTTATCGAAAAATTATTTAAAACAATTTCACAACAATTATAACAGATACTGCGCACATTACCAATGGTTAAATATTTTAAGTATTTTAAATTGGTCCTATTTTTCCTTTTACACTGACATTGCAAAGCCACTATATTTTGTACCATACATTTTATATGCTTTTAATAAAATAATTTAAACTTTCAATAATCGAAATTTGAAGAACTATTGAAACCATTGTTAGTTTCATTAATATCAGAGGCCTTTCCATTTATTAAGTCTCTTCATTGCTAGAGGTAATTTTTAAAATATTCAATTACTAACTTATTTTTATTTTCAAAATAACTAAAACATCTTTATTTTATTATAAATAAAAGAATAGGTAATAATAATCACTAAATATTTTTATTTATAGTTTTTGAAACATGTTTCTTAACATTGTTGCTATGTTTCTTAAACATTTTGTTGGTGAAATTTTTTGTTTTTTGAAAATAGTACTAAAGTTATTAAGTTTTATTAATTTAAAAACTAATATTATTTACATAGTTTATATTTTAAGATAAGTTTATATAACTATTGTATAGAGTTAAGGGGAATATAGAGTTAGTACTTATTATTGTGTTAGTTCAACAAGTAATTTATATAATTATATATATTTTAATAAAATATTATAATGAATTGTAACTTTTCCCCTTCATACTTACAGTAAAAAGTCATTGTTTAAACTTTCTTAATTAATAAAGTATGTTTCAATATCTTTAAAATTTTTGTTACAAAAATTTATTCCATTGTTACTCTTGGCTTTTGTAATTGAAGTTTTAGCAACAAAAAAATAATTTTGATTGAACACGTTTAATTAATCCTGATCTTTTACCACAAATGAACTTTATTGCAAAACATAATCAAACTCAAACTACTAAATTATAATTAAATCTAACTTCCCCATAGTTTTTACTTGAGTTTTGAAATAAGCAGACGGTTTTATTGCGCCTTCAAATGAGATATTAATAAGAGTTGTCAATGGGAGGAAATAAGGTAAAAAAGGAGTCAGCAATAAAGACAAAAATTACCCATCGTAAAGAGCGCCGCAGTAACTGCTCAAATTACCAATAAAAAGGGAAACGGGGTTTTGGAAGCAAGTTTGGCGGTCGTTCTTTATGTCTTCTTAAACCTAACAACTTTGGAAAGAAAAAAAATACGACTGTTCGCAAAGAAAGCGAAAAGTCTTGAATAAAATACTCTCTTCAAATCGAAGCATGGGTTTGATACACGGGACATGATTTTAGGATGTGTTGTTCATGACCGCGAACTTAACGATCGAGGTTATAAAATCTCAAATTGTATCAATTCCGGGTTCGATTCAGATTGGCGAAAGTTTTTGTGTTAAAAAAATTTTGTTTTAAAATTTGATGTGCCATTGAATATTGTTAGTAATTAAAATAAATTAAACTGGTCATCAAAGAGATAGATTAATAAAAAATTATTTCAAGATTTAATTGAAATAAAATTTTACTGTTAAAACTTGGAAAAATAAGTGCATATCTTTGTTGGTTTGCTTTTTACTTTCATATTCATTTGATTCAATGCAAATTTAATTATATAAAGTATATAAAGTTATGCATACCAAAAGCGAGAGCAGCTTCCTTTTGATGTATATTTAATTTTTAAAATTCTAATATTAATTTAATGTATTTTATATACTATCTTCTGTATATTAAATGCACTGTATACATATGTTTTAAAAAAGAAATTCGTTATTATTTCAATTATAAAGGTTTCTTCTGCAAAGTAAGTCTTTTTTGGTCAATATTCAAACAAATCCCAAAATGCAAAGAATACCGCCAGCAGTCTCTCATGCAGCTTTAGTGGCGAATAAAGCAAATAGCTCTAGTTATTCATTAGAAAATCTCCTAAAACCTCCCGAGACCTGACATCGATATAAATTAATGCTTTTTTGTTTGTTCCAGACACAACACAATTTTAATTTTTTTTTTTAAATTTTAAGCACTGAAACGGTTTAATAGAAGATACGTTAACTTCTTTTCTTCCTCTGATCACAGGTATCAGTCGTTAGTTGCTATAAAAAATGAAGTTGAAGGTCAATACGATTTCGGAGTTTTTTCAGCATTAAAATCTAAAGGCTTTTAAATAAAAAAAGTGCTGAAATGTATAAAAATTTTTTAATATGTAATTTAATATGCATTTAATTTTTTGAATAAAATGTTTTTAATATAAAAAGTGTAAAATGTAAAGGCTTTTAAATAAAAAAAGTGCTAGAATGACTCTTAATTACAAATCACCGATGCAACTTGTTCTTTCAGCAAGTATTGAACATTAATTTTTTCAAAATTCAACTTGCAAAACATACTTTTTATAGTATACATTTGTAGTTACAGCAGGTTATCAATTCTCTACAACAACTCTTTTTTTTATTGGTTCCGTTATCAAAACTATAAAAAAAATCCTCTAAACTCTATTTTCAAAAAACAAAAATCAACTTTAAAATTGATAAAATCTATATTTTCATCCAAATTTTATTGTAAAAAGATAAGTCAAAGACAACAAACCTTTTGTTTTCTATAAGATGACGTCTTTTCATTCACATGAAAAATCATATTAATTTGTTCTTTTTAAATAATAAAGTTTATATAAAAATTGAGATGAGAAGCAAGCTATAACTTTAGTTTATGTCATAAATTATCATAAAATAACAAGTAATAGAAAAATAATTATCAAAATTTAATTAGTCTTAATTTGTTTATTTTTGTAAAATTTTGATAATTTTGTTTTATTTATTTAGAACTACCAAAAGTGTTTACTTTTTTTTGCTTCAGACAGGAGATATTTGATAGAATCACACACCATTTTTTCCACTATGTTTTTTTGTGTAAAAGTAATTCTAACAGAATAAATAAGAAACACATAAAACTTATTTAAAATTAAATGTTATTAAAAATAGAACTAGCACATTATAATATTTATTTAAAACTATGGAAACGGGAAACACTAAACTAATTACGAACAGTGCTGTCTGTCTTTGCCTCTAGAGGCATAATAGCATGCTTTTGATCGACTTCTTTGTTAGACAACCTACTCGTAAATATTTCGAGAAATCTGCACGTAAAGAAGACATTAGTAACTAAATAACGCTAGAAGTGGTATTTTAGGAAGCGTCGACAGAAAATATAACTCGCAAAATAAAAAGTTTATGTATAAAAGAGCTGATATTTTATGGAGTACTGAAACATTTGCTTTTCGTGAAAACATTCTTTTCAATGAAGAAACGGATTTTATTTGTGTAGATGAAAGTTTACCTTTGTTATTCGATTGCAAAACCAATTTTTAATGGTATTTTGGGAAGTTTTTGGGAAATGTTTGTATAAGGATGCTGTTTTTAGATTCTTACAATTTTAAGATGCGTGATTCATTGCATCACTAAACATTATAATTTTTTTACAAATATTAATTGATTAAGTATAAGTAGAAAAAATCATGTAAAAAAAGCTTTCGTTAATATTTTTTTTTGCAAAATGAATTCAATTCATTTGAACTAAAGATTAATCCGGATAAAAAGTTATTTATTATAAAACAATCATCGAAAACAGTCATGATCAAATTATATCGAATAAAGCACAATTTTAAATCAAATTTGAACTAATGCTGGCCAAAACACAGTACAAGCATGTGTATTTTATTGATATGTGGAATAGGTTCATATTTGTATTTTTTTTTCAATATTTTCTGGTAAGAAAACTCAAGAGAGTACTTCTAAAATTAAATAAAAACTAACCGTCATTTACTCCGAATCTACGCCACTGGACTTGAGTCAGTCGTGCAAGGAAACCCTTAAATCTGCTATAAGAAGAGTAAATGTAAAATGCGTAATTTTCAGTTGTTTTTGGATTAAAGATATTTTTGTTTATTTGAACACCAACACGTAGTTTCATAGGGTTAAAAAGTATATCTTTTGGCTATTTGTATTAGTATCATTGAAATATGAGCACGACTTAGTTTTTACTACAAATCAGTTTGGATAGGTTAGTATATATTTTTATTTTCTTGCTAGGCAGTACATACCGAGCAAGCGTTATAATTAGTTTAAAAACCGTTTAGTTTTGAGTTTTAAAAACCTTCATGAAATTTTTTTTCAGAATAAGATTTTAATAGAGACACTAAGAGCAATGGCATATAACTTGGAAAAGAAATGGTGTAATGTAGTTAGGAAAACTGAGGAAAAAATCTAGTTATATATAGCATTTTAATGGTCATGTCAAAAAGAAACATACCACATGTATCCATATGGAACGGATAGTGCTATTCATGTATTTTTGATCCATATTATTTTTCCACTAATCCATTGCTTTTCTCCAAACAAAATTAAATTGTTCTAAAGTTCGAATGCAAATTTTAGCGCCATTCTGACGAGTAGTTTAAAAATTACAATAATTTTTAATTATAACCTTAATTATAAAAACCTTTGAATGTTTTTTGGTCTCCTGTAAACATTTAAAAATGGAGTTATGTCCCTTTCGTCCTAAAGCATGGTTATTCTGCTATGAATGTTAGGTTACGAAAAGTAATGCGTATAGCCATCCGTCATAATAAACCTCCGAGGAGCTTTAATGACCAAGACATTACTTTAAAAAAAAAAAACTCGCATTCGTTACATTTCAGTGAAGAAGCCACGATTCAAAACCGGATTTTTACTCTTTCATTTAACTCATGTTTTGCTTAATTTGCTATCTGCAAACTTAAGGGTTCCGGCGTAGTTATGCGAGATAGAGGTTTTTTTAAACGCTTTTTTTGTAAAGTCATTTTATAGCAATTCTAAAAAGAGACTTTGGGGAAGAATTTTGTTCTTTTTGGTCGGTATGAGTTATGGGGGAGTTTAACATATATTTTTAAGGAATAATACGATTCTTAATCGTCCTTTTGAATGGTGTTTTAATGTAACTCTTTCATCTAAAAGTACAGTTTAACCCTATGAGTCCTCATTTGAATTGGCTTGCAATTTTTTTCCGATAATTTTCATTTGAGGTTTATTTAATTTAAATTGACAAAATAAAGGGCGAATTAATTAGTTTTTCCAACCAAAATTTATTTTTCTTTTTGTCTATTTAAAGTACATATATGGCAGCAAATCGCAAATTAAATGATTGAAACAATACAAATACAAACACGAAATAATATACGATCATGTACGCAGGGACTTATCGGTTTAATTTATCTTGGGAATTTGGGCGGGAATTTAAAGTGCTTTAAATATGCTTATTGTTAATGCTTTGGTTGGATTAAAGTCACACTTCAGCTACACAAGGGTTATTGGTGATTTATTATTTATGCTTAGGAAAAATGTCAGTAAAAACAAGATATGTATAGATATATGTAGTATTTCTATAGTGCTTTTTGATATAGAATAATGTTTAGTAATATTTTCAATTTTTTCAATTCATAGTGTAAAAAGTTAAAACCGTTACTCTCACTCAATGAGACCTTTAATGTCAGCAATCAAACTCTAAATTTATGGACTAATATTCAAATATTAATTAATGGAATACATAATATTTAAAAATAAAAGTAATGTTAACAAAACGAATATTAATTATTGTAGCGGCTTCTCACTTTAAATGACTCACAGTAACTGAAATGATGATCGCCATAACAAAACATAGATTTAAACTATCTATAGAAGACAAATTAATTAAAAAATGAAAATATGTTTCATAAAAAGCGCCACGTAATCAAAAATGCAAATACTCAGACGTTAGAAAATGACAAATTTTAGCTTCCACACTACGTTTATAACGTAAAAAGTGGAAGGTATTATAATCGTTCAGTCCGTCTGTCTGTCCGTCACCCACTTTCATAGCTCAAACTACAAATGGTACGGACAAGTGTGATACGTCAAAAAATTCAACGCATCGAAATTAGAATACATTGAAAATTTCAGAAAAAAAAATCGAATTCGAAGTACTTCAATTATTTAAAAAACTGCAAAATTTAATGCCCATTTAAAAAGTATAGGAATCAATTTTTATTAGAATTTAATCACCATTGCCATTCGCAACAATCGCTCGAGAAACTTTAATTCTTTTAGAAAATAAATTAAAATAAAATTATTTTTGCGACATCGATCAGTTTGAAATAACGTCAGATATATTTCACTACGAGATTCTTTGTACGTTGATATGAAATGTTTTAATTCTATTTAAAAGTGAGGAATATTACATATTTATTCTTTGAAATATAAATTAATTTTTGCAAACGATAAGTAATAATTATTGAATTTTCGAAATAAAATAAATGAAACTAGCCGAATTTAGCATGTAAATGTTTAATATAGAATATCAATGCTGTGTTTGTCGCCTTTTTACCTGTTAAACACAACTGTTGTGTGGAAACGGGTTAAGTGACAGATTCTGTTACAAACCTACTTGTTTAAATTTTAAAATCAATTAAATTCTTACAATTATTAGAATTTAAAACTTCATATTTCTGAAACAAATTGAAAGGATAGTATTTATTACGAATTACTGTTTCCAAAAAAGTGCAGATGAAAGATTTAAAATTTATCATAGTTAAAAGTGTAATTTGACTTAATTACCAGCTTTTAAAAAACTGTTTTATAGAATTAATAAATGTTAAAGTCAGTTAACAATAGATTTTTATTTCGATGTATTTGTTAAACAATAAAAATAACAAATTGAAACGATGATCATCAGAATAAGCTCAGTTTAAGAACATCTGTCTACAAGAGATTCAACCTAAAAAAAAAGAATGTTTAGAAAAAACATTTCCACACGTAAAGCCACTTTCACCGAAACAACAGTTGCGATATTTGGAAAATCTTTTTATCTCCGTTCCACAAAACCGACTTTACCAAGGCTTGCGATCAGCAGAATAACTGTGCATCGACGTTTAGTACTTTTTTGGGGTAAATGTACTTGTACTTGTGGGTAAATGTGCATAGCTAGGGCGTTCAACCAAGTCCCTTAAAAAACCTCTTTCTCTACATATTTTACAAGTTGAGGTGAAGTTGCTTTAATGATTTCTTTAGTATGTTGGGGGATAAGGTTTCTTATTGGAAAGCCGGTTTAAAAATTTCAACGATTTGCGGTGATATTTTGGTATTAGGGTTTATTTTATTTACATTGCGGTAAGATTCAATGTTAGTTAAATTAAATATTTATAATAAATCATTCTAAAAATGTACGTCACTTGACTTTTTCTTTAAATAAATAATTTAAATGTATGGTTGAGTTTTTTAGAGTAAAAATACGATTTTTTTTCAAATTTGAAATAATAAAAAATGTGTTGAACTCTGGTTCAAAGAATATTATAATGACTGCTTGAACTTGTATTAGTAACAATACAGAACCATTAGTTAACGAAACACTTGCTTAAATTTTTGAATAATTATTTATTATGAAATGATGTTTTATAATACTTCATAAAAACTACGGAAATCTATGTTTTTCAAACTATCACAGAAAAGTGTTCAATATAAAAAGAAGGAGCGTATCTGAAACATCTGGGAAGTTTTAAATTTGCCGGACGCTCGAATATCTTAACTTAATGATGTGTGTCACCATTATTAATTGCGTTACACAATCAATATTATACGTTGAGTTGGTGAATATAGTTTGTTTGTGAGGCAAGTAAGGGTGTCATAGCAGCCATTGGTTTGGCGATTGGCTAGCCTTTAGTAAAGTAATATGTTATCTAAATAGCACATAGCTCTTCAAAACAGACAAAACTCATTTCAATGACGAATCATTCAACTCATGAACCATTTATTATCGAAATATACAAAGTATGATATTGTTGTTTATTTGTCAATGTATGATATCCTTGATTACACTATATTTGCTATACAACATCATTCTTCCACGTACTATTACAAAACCAACAGCCCTGTGATCTACCATGTAGCAAACAGTCCAATGTTGACGCTATAGCACATTTGCGAATCCTTTGATATAATGGAATGAGCATTGTTTTGAAAATGGGAAATTATAGCAACGGAGTTTTATTTGTAGATTTAATTATGTGTTAATGACCTAATTAAACAAAATATAAATATAAATTAAGTATTAAGAAATAATATAATCATTATAAAAGGGCATTTCTGAAAATCTGTTAAGATACTTAAAGTTTTTTTTTTTGTTAATTTCAAACTTTGTTTTAAACTAAATAAATACTACTGGTAGTTTCATGTTAAAAAAAATATATTATAAATATATTATAGTTTAAATTAAGATTGAACGTTGTACATAAAAAAAAATTCAAAACAATTAAAAGCGCACAACGAATATTTTTTTACAATATATGCTAAAAATTATAGGACATCATCATTTTCTTAAAAAATATTCTATTTATTGTTGACTATATGTAAATCACAAACAATAAAACTGGAAAAGGGTGATATTTAAAAAAAAAAAACTAAGTACAATATATTAAAAGCAGCTTTAAAAAGTGTTTGCCAGTTTAAGCAAACTTCAGTATTCTTACAACCTAATGCTGATGTTAAAATAAGATGGAAGAAAATATATATTGATAAAACATAATAATTAATCGTTTTTTTGCTGTTTCTTTTTTAGTTAAAGGAATGTTAAACATTTAGGAGATAAAAGTTAATAACAATTAAAATTTCAATAGTATACTTTATATACTGGTTATTGTAATGATGAATTTAGAAAATGCTTTCTAGACTACCACTTCCCCTTTTTCAAAGACATATTTACTTTTCAATTCTTACTCTTCAATTCTTCCTTCAATTAACGGAAATATTATTGACAATTTTGCTGTCGGAATATTTCCGTTATTTGACAAACTGTTTGATATTTTTTCGGGACAGCATACACATGTATTTTCGTCAGCAACGAAAATGGTTTTAATTCACGGACATATTCCGGCAGAAAGATTGCATGTAAAATGTCCGTTAATTGAAGGAAGAATTTTGAGAGTTTATTTGTGGATTTATATTTGGATTAAAATTCCTTCTAAACTTTGCTCGAAAAAATATCTGTACAGTATTCAACTTCCACCACAATCTTCGACAATAAAAAGAAAACAATTATGGCATCAGTCAGAAAATTAGTTCCTCCCGTTACGAAAACGATCCAAAATTGCACTCACTTTGGGTTTTTTTCTAACTCATTCGAACGGTACTCGAAAAGAAATCTGTGTAATGCAACAATTCTCAGCAAGGCGAAGAGATGGAAATTGATGAATTGAGCTAGACGGCCCCACCCGTAAGATTAATGAATAAGTGATGTTCTATATACAGGCCTGGATAGGACAGACAATCATAGAGAATGTTTGAATAGAGAGAACTGTTACATATTTCATGAATTTTTAGGGAATGTGTTTAAAGAATGAAATGGGCAGTCACAATTTGCACGTTATTGCCACATGTAATTTTTAGATGTGCGTTATGGTTTCATACTTGTGTAACAAGCACTGTAAAAAATAATCCTGTAATTTTACAGAACAGGGTGATGGTAAAAGGGCTGCCATCACCTTGTGATGTGAATTTACATATGATGTAAAATTTATTGTGCTGTAAATTTTTGAAAAATGATGTAAATTTACGTATGATGTAAAATCAATGTGCTACAAGTTTCACAGAAAATAATGTATATTTACATATGATGTACGCTAACACCGTCGGGACTTTGGACTCCACGGAATTAACGAGTACGTCTGTCCAGTGTACTCGGGCACCTCCGTGATTAAATAGATTTATTTTCCCGATTCGAAATTTCGCAATGTTTCTTTCGCTAGCAGTTGTAGGATGGCACCTATCGAATGTGACTCTACTTCATGAAAAAACACAATTTGCTGCTAACAAACATTGGAAACACTGTGATGTAAAGATTACCGCAAATGGTGATGCAATTTTACAGATTTTTTCACAGTGAGCAATGTCATTTGGAGATGTTTCAACATTCGACTTATATATTACAATTAAAGTATGAGAGCATTTAAAAAAACATATGAAATTTCATACTTTAATGTACATAATGCATATTTCTAGAATTTATATTTTGTGCTTTTTAATATATGAAGTTGTACGTTTTTCGCTTTAAAAATATAAAATTTTTCTTAAATTAAATATAATATTTAAAAATATATATATTTTAAATTTTAGAATATTTGTTTGAGGGAAACGATACGATATGCAAATCGGTTATGAGAAAGACAAATTATTATTTGATAGCCGATCCCAATTATAGGTAGATATTTAAAAATAAAAATTAACAATTCCTCTAGAATTATACTGAAACTCAATCCTGAATCACAAAATGTTCTATAAAAAATGATTAATCCTGCTTATTTGATTAAATGATGGATTGAAACTCTCTACTCTAGGAATACCATTTGGATCATTAGAAAAATAATTCTAATTCATTCTTGCCAATCGTAAAATGAAAATAACCAAATAATTAAAAAAAAATTCTGTCTAAATAGGTTTTTGCTATTAATTTGTTTGATGCTTTAAAAACTGCTCAACATGCTTTAGTTATCACTACTTCTCGCTCTTAGTAGTTCAGACATTGACCAAAAATATATATATCAATGTTACTTTTGACTTAAGGGGACATGGAACATATTGAAGCTTCAAAATATCAAATTTTCATTTTAACTTTCAATCACTAAAATGAATATTTACGAAATTTTTTGTATAATACGCATCTGAATATGGTGTTGGAGTTTGCAAATTTAGTAGTTAATTTCAATATAACTTTGTTTCCAGCTTCATACGTCATTATTTTAAAACACCGATTTTTAGCTTTTAGGTACACTTTCCAGCACAACTATTGCGTGTATCTAAAATTTTTTTTATAGAAATAAAAAAAGTCTATTCAACGCAATGAACCTCAAGTTTGACGATAAAACATTCATAATTTTAAGTTAACATAAATAGAAATTTTGCTCATTTCTTAAATTAGAAAAATCGTCTTTGATATTTGACACTTGATATTTTTTTGGAATATTTTTGGTTCACTGTGTTAAATAGACATAATTACGACATCACAGAAAATTTGAACCCTTCTATTAAAATAGAAAAAGTTAAAAGTGTACCTCAAGTCTGAAAATTGGTGTTTTGGAATAATGACATTTGAAGCTGGCAACAAAGTTATATTGAAATTAACTACCAAATTTGCAAACTCCAGCCCTAGTATATTCAAATGTGCATCATAGCAGTTTTTTCGTAAAGGCACGATTCAGTAACTAAAGTTGAAATGAAAATTCCAGATTTTGAGTGGTCGTTTTGTTCCCTGTTACCTTAAGTTTCCCTCACTACTACTACGAACTTGTTGATAGATAAAATGAGAAAATTGAGCTAAAAACAAAATCTGTCATTCATATATTATTGTTTCAATCACTAAATGTATGTTCTATTAACAAAATAAGATTTCTTTTAGGAATAGCATACTAAAAGGATTTTGGCTCTATACTTAGACACAGGAAATTCTCAATGGAATAGAATAACCTTCCATGATCGTACAATAGTTAATACTGCATGAGATGGTTAGTGTTGTTAGTTAAATTAAAGATTCTGCGTTGCCTAAATCTCAATAACCTTAGATCAAGAAAGCCATTAGGCTTATTAGAGAAATAAGATAAAATAAAAGAAAGGAAATTATAATAACTAAACTGCAAAACATTATGAAATAATTATTTTCAAAAATAATACATCAGAGTAGTTGAACAAAACCCCCCAAAAATATGGTACAAAAATATATTTCTATACAATACTTATAAGATAGAATGGAAAAAGACACGCAAAAATCATTGTGAAGTTTGATGTGGGTTTTGTTTAAGTGGATATAACATAAATTCTTAAACGTTAAAAAAATCATTGAACTAATTTGCAATACTTTTTAAAGTAAGGATTTTCTATGTAATAAAAACTTTGAACTAATTTTTGAACATAATTTTCACATCTGTAGAATACGTTTTAATTTCTACTTATATGTGTTCTTAAATTGTTGTTTATATATATATTTCAACACCAAATTAAAAATTTAAAAACGCATCTATTTAAATCATATAAAAAACATGTAACAGATAAACTAATACATACTATGCTTACGAAATACTTTACCTCATCATGTGTATTCCGTTACTTAAGAAAAGAAACTCATTAAATATCTACTGCAATAGAAAAATGTCTGACGTCGTATGTTATAACATAGCATTTCGACCCTTTTTCTCCTAAACAACAAATATACATCCACGTGGATTTTAATAACTAATGAGTAGCCATCTTTATATCCTGGAATATCTTATTTCTTACATTCCATTTCCTACAATCTGCATTTCCTTTTAAACCCAAACGAGAAAAAATAATGGGTGTATAAAATCTTTGAAGATAAAACACATCTTTAAATATACCTTTGGTACTTCTTCTCCAAGAATGGGTTGATGATATTTTACAATGTAGCGGAAATTTCCTTTGAAGCTGGCGCTACACTGCTATAATATCCGATTGAAGCTGAGCACCTAATAATTTGTTTTCAAAATGGCTGGAAATCTTGTGATAAATAAACAAGAGTTACAAACATTTTGTAAATCCAATACTTGTTGGAGACTTTGTTGTTTGAGAATAAACTGATAGATGGTAGATATATAGAGTTTTTTTATGAGTCCTATTCAATATAATGTGTATTTTTATATAAATATAAATTTTTACTAATATAAAATTAAAAAAATTAATGAACCAAAAATGCATCAAAATAGAGTACATAAAATATAAAATGGTAATATTAGATATGGATGTCATCTATAAATTTGGCCTTTACCGCTCATTGTTTTTTTTATGAAAATCATTTCTTATTTTGCAAATTTTAAGAACAAAAATGAAAATGGGCGAATAATTTTGCCCTTGTTGAAAATATTACTTTTAATAAAATATTAATACTTACAAGATGGTAACAGATAGTCTATTCATAAAAGATTTTATTGAAAATCTTAACTTATGTAATAATGGCAAACAGATATCCTTAAATTGTTCTATGAAGTTCATTCAAATATATTAACATTTTTATTTTTATTTATAACCATATTTAATTAAACGATTGTCATTTTTACGAAAATTTATATAAATTAAAATTACTTCTTCATATACTTTTTAAATTAGTACTGTCCCTTAATTGAAACAAAAGTTGCAATAAATATAGTTATTAAAACTAATCGTAAAATTTTCAATGAAATAAGTCTTTTTATTTAATATGGAAAAAAAAAGATTTTCGGAACAATTTGCTTCAAAAACTTTTTTCAAGAGATAAAAGTTCTAAGAACAATCTTAGAAGATTTGAAGAAAACCCATTATTTGAAAATGACGCGCAAGTGATGCTAATGTAGCAAAAAGAATTTTATAATCTCTGTTCATGATTATTTGAGACAGTTTAATTATTTTTGATTTGCATACTTTTGAACTGCAATTTAAAACAACATAAACGTATTTTCTTGCATGAATATTAATCGTAAGAGAGTTGGCTAAAAATAAATTAGTTTTAAAATAATTGTCCATGTACTTTTATGCTGTAAATTTTTTTTTTCAAAATTGTTTCATTGCTTTCTAAAGTTTTTCAGACAATCTGTGACAAAAAAAAACCAAGACAAAATTTTGAAAACGAACTTCAATAATTTGTTAAAATTAATTTTTTGTTGAAAAATATGTTAGTGTCTTAATATTTTTAACTATCGTATGAATAAATAAATCTGTGTATGAAACAAGTAATAAATTTTTTTTTGTTTACTGAAAAAATTTGTCTCAGTTTGCTTTATAATTGAATTTATGAAACAATTTATAATTTTTTTAGTTTTATAAAAAAGTACATACTTTTGCTTTTATAAACAAAAGTTTATTATTTTGCTTTATATCATAAATTATGTATAAAAAAATACCTACTATACATGACTTTGCGAAAACTATTCTTTGAATAGCTTAACAAAGTTTAAATCAATGTGAGTTTAAAGTTTGTCGGAATGAGCATTTATTACTGAAGGGTGTCCGAGGTACAGATTTTTTTACTTTTATATGGAATCTTTCCTAATTTTTATATATGTGATAAAAATAATAATTCGAACTCCAAATTTTGTTTAAAGAAAAAACACATTTATCGCTGGAAAATAACTTTGTCTTTCTTACACAAAAGTAGTTCTGGGCTGTAAGAAGTGTAATTGCGATTTCATCAATCTCGACCATTTATATATTGATTATGAAGTTCTCTTGAGTTTCATAAATTAAAATCTATTTAAACCTGACTCATTTAAACGAAAGCTTAATGTAATAACATTCTGTTAATTAAAATGTTCATTGAAACAAATGATAATAACGTATTTTTTAAAACACGAACACTTAACTTTCTTAGTTTCAAATCTTATAAAAAAACATTTTACGTAACTGTACAATAAGTTTATTTTTTTTAAACAATTGTCTTACAAAATTTGAGGCATATCGTGTTTTTAAAGTGCACTTCAAAATTTCTCCAAATGCCTATCAATATCATTTCGAAGTTCAGTACTATTGAGTGTCCAACTGTTGCCCAATTGAGTTCCTCAACTATTATAATAGGTTTGGATTATTATTTTAATCTAACAAGTTTAATATTTCAGTTAAATAAAATTTCTATTGAAATTGTTAGCGTACGTGCTTTAACTTACAAAAGTTAAGAATTGTGATGCAAAAAATTACTAGCAGATAATTTAAGGAAACAAGTGATAATTATCTTTTAAAAACATTTGTTAACTATATCTTGCTGTTTTGTAACTTTAAATAAAAAATATTTTCAGGTCAAAGTATTAATACTAAATATATTATTATAAATCATTTTTAGAAATCATTTAAATAACTTCCTCGAATAATCGGATTTAAATGTTATGTACAATAAATATTGGATTTTTAAAAAAGACAATATGTGATACGCAACTTGTTTTTTTTTAAGACCGAGCTATCACGATCGTGCGGGTATAAAAGATAATGGTTAAGCTTTTCAAAAATATCGATACCGAAGCAGCTGACTTGTACCATTCGTTATTTGTATAAAAAATGACTGTTTTTAAGGAGTTGCTGGAATTGATGCTGTTTAAAGCATTTTTTTCGATAAAATCTAAAATTTAGTCTCATAAACTTAAATCAGAGCCATCTGATCGCCGGTCTTAAAGGGTTACACAGTTGTTAACCATTTATTTCTGTAACGTGTAACAAAATTTTTTGATGAAGAGTTAGTCCCAGTTTTTTTCTGAAACCTAACCAAAATTCCTTCACTAACACATTAAATACAAAAGCGTAGGTTCAGAATGTTTAGTAAAGCTCTACGAACGCTCAACATTTCAAATACCATTTCTTGCTACACTAGTGAATTCCCACACTCTTGGTTTGTCACGAACTCAATCTAATGTTCATAAAATTTCAATATAGACAGTCTTATATTAAAAGTATAAATTAACAGTTAAAAATCATTTACGCAACTGCTACAAATTTAAATATGCCAGAAAATTAAAACAGAAATTACTTTATTTCGCGAAACAATTAATAGACATCGATTTTTTCATGAGTTATTAACTATTTTTTGCTTTATGAAACTCAACTTTGTACGAACTTACAATAAAAAATTCTTTCATCAATACTAATACAACAATACAAAAGCTCAAAAAGTTTTGGTGAACGATCTTCGACGAGCGCTCATCATTTGAAAGTGCCATCCCTTGCGCACCCTAGTGGCGCGCAAGTGAGTTCTCGCACTCTTGGCCCATTATTATTTCGATCAAACGGTTTGCACGAAGTTTGGAAGGAAAGTTTGGAATTGGAGGCGCTACGGGCGTTTCGGAGAAAACCCGCTGTCAGGACATGGCAAGGGAATCGCCTCTTTCGAAAAAGACCATGTGGCCGGCGCTACTCTTTATTCTTCAAGGTATCTATGGTTTTTCTTTCTTTTTCTTTGCCTGAAAGTCCTGGATGTCTGATGAAATTATAGGTGAAATGAAGTCAGGAAGTTGTTGGAAATTGTATCGACTTTAACTGTTGAGGTGAAGTTTTATAATGCCCGAGCAAAAAGATTCGAAAAGTTATTTTTTGGATTGTACTTTAGTTTATGTGTATAATTTATTTTTTAATATAACATGAAGTTCTGGATGTTTAGTTTATATGTAACATTTATGTTTAAATACAACATGAAGTTTTGGATGTCAGATAAAATTGTACGTTAAATGTAGTTGGGAAGTTGTGGGAAATTGTATCGAATTTAACCGTTGAGGTGAAGTTTCAAAGCAAAAAGATTCGAAAAGTTATTTTTTGAATTGTACTTTAAATTATATGTAAAATTTATGTTTTAATATAACATGAAGTTCTGGATGTGTTATAACATTGTACGTTAAATGAAGTCGGAAAGTTGTTGCAAATTGTATTTGTTTTAATTGTTGAGGTGAAGTTGTATAATGCCCGTGCAAAAAGATTCGAAATTTTTTTTTTGGGATGTGATTTAGTTTTTATGAAATATTTACGTTTAAATGAAACATGACATTGCGTTAATAAATTAAATTTTAATATAAGTTTAAGTTTAATATATATTTTTGAAATTATATTTTTAGATAACGTTTTAAGCTATATCACCATTTTGAAGTCCCTTTTGCTTATGGATGTGAAATTATTTGGGGTTTATCAATGTACATTTTTTGTCGATGGTAGAGAGAATTTCAAAGAAAAATAATGGAAAAGAAAAGTATTCCAATTGTTTGCGATACTGTAATCCATATTTTGAAAAATGATAAATTGTAAATGGAAGACTTTTTTTACGATTTTTATTTTTCGTTAATTTGGTATGAAGTTAAAAATAACTTCATATTTTTTTTATAAATATAAGACTAATTTTTAGATATAATTAAAAAAAAAGCTAAAAGAACTTATTTTTAAGTTTACCTTAGATAGTAATGTTTTATAATGCTATAATAGAATATAATAGAATAATATAAAAAATAATTTTCAGATTTTTTTTATTTATGTATTATAAATTATTTGATTTTATATATAACTATAATATACAGCTGGAATCCGTTAGTTTAAAAATTTTATTCTGGCCAAAGTCCTAAAGTACGACAATTTGTCACTAACTTTTCTACCTAATAATTACCTAATAATTAAATTATATTTCACATTTTCTTGAGCATATCATTATCATGGTCATATTCATGTAATTCACTTACCATTAAAAACAATTACAAGCTAAATGAAGTGTTCAAGATCCGAAATGAGACTATTAGTTACCATTTTAGTTATTACCATTTTACCATTTTTAATTACCATTTTAGTTATGATTGTTACTGTTGTTCACTCTCCTAAGTTCTTAATTATTCGAGTGTTGATTGTCTTCGATAAATAATTGAAAAACAAACATTCATGAAAAAAGATTGTTGTAAAAAATATTAAATTTCTCACAAGTGATTATTTGAGTAGTTTTAAAGTTATTGCAGTGCCTAGTATTATATTGAAAGAGAACATTTACTTGCCTTCGTATAGAACAAATAATTGTCGTAAATACAGGATTTAATGCGTTTTATGTGAATCTAAAAGAGTTTAAAAAACCTGATTTCGATGAATATTTTGTCATATTTTGGATTTAAAATTTGGATTAAATTATTTGCAAATATTTTTTTTAATGTTAATGGTGTTCAATATCGTATTTTCAAGGTGTTTATTTAAAGATTAAATATTTATACTTATTATTATTTATTGATTATAACTTATTTTATCAAAATATTAATTGATTTAGAACTACATAGTAAAGTATTTCGTTTTGTAAAAAATTTTTTGAAAGATCTCCGAAATAATTTAATTTTATGCGTAATCGAAAAAACAAACTAAATGTGGACAACTGCAGATTTATTGCATTTGGAAAAGTACAAATGCATACTATCCGGTAAATACAGATTTGTTACATCTGTTGTTGTTATGCTGATTTGTTATGTCTGGAAAGGGTAAGATTTATAACTTGTAGAACATATGCGCTAAACTAATTTTTAGATTCCCATCTATTAACTAATATTTTGAAATCAAAGGAGCCTTAGAAAATCATGAAAAATCAATTGCATCATTTGTGGTGGTTAAATATTTAATAGATTTGCACACCTGTTGAAAATTTCCTCCCTAAAATGGCGAAAAAGTTTAAAGTTGAGTTTCAAATTGACTGCAAACTGATAAATACTGATTAGAATTACATGAAATTTAAATGGAATACTCAGAAGCAATCGAGTTTTATTTCAAGAATATAAATGCAGAAATGGAAGAGTGAAACCATTGAGATAAGTCTAAAAAATCGGAAGATAGCTATCGTCTTACAGATCATATACCAATTATAAGAGTTATACCCGTCAGTATAAGATACAATCTTTTTGCGTTTCTTTCACCTTTTAAATTTCTCCATCACTACACATTATCTTTGTTTCAGGGATTTTTGACAGAAAAAAAATTTATCCATAAATTCTTTTCTAAATTTTCCCTTAATTCTAAATAGTCATTTTGAGCACTTTTTTGAAAATTTTGTGGTAAAAATAAAATATAGAAAATACAACATAATAAATAGCAGAATAATTCTATTTTTTAATATCGACATTTAATCGATTATTTATGTTGCAAAAAGCAGAATATAATTGCGAACTGTATGTTCAAGAAAGCATAAATTTCTAAAAATATTTAATTTGCATACAGATTGAAGATCACAAGTGTACTTTTTCATCGTAAAACGTTTCGAAATATACTGTATTTCTAAAAAATACTGTAAATGAAAATTTTAAATATTTAATTTTTGAATACATTTTCTTATCTATTAAATCTCATAGACAAAACTAATTAATTTAATTTAATGAGCAAGGATTAAAAAAATAATCTTTAAGATTTCAATCAGCATTTATTTTTTAGTTTTTGATGCGTCTCAAATAAAATTGTTTTATTTTATGGATGTTGAATATAATGTATTAATTGTTGCATACCAATTATACCTAATTTTCTCTCACGAATTAGAAATGAACTAAAATAGATACATTTTAAGATTAAAGTGTGCTTATATGAAAACTTTGTTAAAATTACAAAAGCGAAAAATTTCTATAAAATTATGCATTTTGAATTTATGTTAAAATTTATTATCGAAGCTGTATTATCAATAAAACCCCAGTAAACTGATTCCTTGTGCAAAAAGTAAAGAAGCTATTATAAAACACGCAAACAAAATAACCGATTTTGTGGCTTTTTACTTTGATAATCCAAGTTTCTATAAGTTCTTCGAAAATGAATAATGAGTCTAATAGTTTAATATCATTATCTTTTAAAACCATAAATTAAACTTTTTATCTTAATACAATTTGCGCTAAAAAAGAAATCAATGCTGTGCAGCATGCTAAATTTCATGAGACTAATGATCAAGATATAAAGATTCTGCATAGCTGTCAAATCATAAAGAATATTAAAGAATTTAAAGATGCTAATCGGTGAAACTAGAGGTAATCATTAAACATGTTTACTAAACATAATTTTGGTATATTGTTTTAAAAATAAACATAAATAAAGGATTAGAAATGTTGGAAACTAGAAAGACTACCGATTCCTAACGATTAAATAATTCTTCAAACTATAATATTTTTAGAGAATTAAGTAGATTTATACTATAGTTAGTTGTTAAACTCAGATAAATTAAAAAAGAAAGATTATTAAAATTCTTCATAGTATTAGACATTTGATGGAAATCAATTTATTGGTAATTTTTATTTTTAAATAGTGCATGATATTATTAAAGGAAATAAAAGTATTTAAGTTAACACAAAACTTAAGAATTAAACTTATTCAAATACAAAAAATATTTTGAGTTCATTAATTGCATTAACATCAAATAAAACTTATCAATAAAAGTCAAAAACCGATTAAAGTAAATTATTTTATGGGTAATGGATTGATGTTAAACTACTTATAGACAACGTTTTATACACAAGTATTTTATGATAATGTACTATTAAACTAAACAGATATTTCAATTAAACGTACAATTAAATCTTTGAACTTTTTTATTTCAGATTGTAGGGTAGGTTGGGGTAATTGGTATACAAAAATGATAGTTTTCCCACATAGCTAACCAATGAAGAGTTAGAATTGATTGATTTTTTTCCAGGAAACTTTCACTATTCCTAGAATTAAGTAACATTATTTATTTTATTTACTTAAATATCTTGAAAATTTGGAAAATGTGTATAATTGATGATCTTACAAGCGGTATAATTGTTAGACAACGTTTGGTAATTGACATACACTTATTCTAACTTTAGTTTATCATTTTTTAAATACCTTCAGACCATTGCAATCATACCAATATTTTCTTTAATATGATTTTAGATCACCAAACGTCATAAAAACCAAAACAAGTCTTGAATTCTCGTTGATATTTGAATGTTAGGAAATTAATTTTTTTTATTGATTTTGCCGTGTGTCAATCATTTAGGTTAAATTATAATTTGTTCCGCAATTATCAGCAATTTAGTGAATTTCTGCAATTCGCAAAAATAAATTGCAGCTTTTGACGACAATAACAGTTGCAACGACATAAACTGTTATTCGGTGAAAAAATTATAACAAATTATATCATAAAATAAGACGTATTGTTGATTAATATCAATAATGTTTCAAAATTACCTCATAAACTATTACCTAAAAATTACCACAAACACAACAATCTTGACTTTACCCTTAGAACAATTGTCTACGTATTACCCTTAGCACTGTTTAACAAAATTAACCCTTTTTCACTTCGAACTATAGTCCTTTTGTGAGGAACAAAATATTATATCTAAATATATGTTTTCACTAGTTCAGTGAAAACTAGTTCAGTGTTTGGTTGCATGATGATAGGGGTCTACAAATATAGGAAAAATTTAAAAACCTCATTTTGTTCACTTCAATTAAGTAAAAATAGAAATTTTAATCGTTCTTAATAGTATTTTTTCAGTATTTCTAAAGGGTAAAACAACAATAGTATTGTTTTTTTATGCTTCTTCATACTAATGTATTTCGTTGTTTTTAATTATTTATTGTTATAAATATATTGGGTTATTTGATAGTAACTGTAATGATAAATTATTATAATTTATTAAGTAACTATTGGTAGTAATTTTTATAATTTTTAATTAAGAAATTAATTGAAATTTTCATACAAATTCCAATAATAATTTAACTATGGAAACAATTAAAATGTAATTTTTGTTATTGCATACTTCCTAGATTATCGTAGGAAAAAGGCCTTTGTAAACTTTTTTTGTACTAATTTTAACTATGACAAAAAAAGTAGAAATTTTCCACCAGTTGGTAATTACATGACCAATTTTTGAAAATAGTGTTTAAAATTTACAAGTTACGATTGAAACACACTTATGTAACTCAAATATAGTAAAAAGTAAGTAAAGTTCGTTCCAAGTATTCATACTTTGAAATTTTAATTAATTCCAAATCCAATAATACCTAAGCACAATGACTTTTCCGTTGTAATCAATTTTATAAAAAAATACAATGAACTACAAATACCCCCCATTTAATTTCAACTCTCCTTTTCTGAATTTTTTCGGGTTCTTTGTATCACTTTCGATCACAGAGATTTCTTATTAACATTTTTAATATCAAACTCTTTGAGAAAAAGAAGGTACGATAAAAACGTTTCATCTTTTTCAAAGAATGTAGTCTCCAATGCCTAAATTAAAGACAGAATTCAAAAGTTGATCTCGCCATTAAATTTACTCCAAGATTTTTTTATATTCTTTATTACCTGGAAGAAAGCCAAGAATTCTTCATTATTGTAAAGTCACGATAGACGAATTTGAGGAATTATCTGACTCCTCATTTTCAGTCAAACGATCCTTTTAGAGTTAAGTTCTATCGACTTCCTTCAAAGTATGGTACTAAAAATTATAGTATGATACCAAAATTATAGTGTTTCAAGAAATTGTTATTAACTAACATGATAAAGAAAATTAAATACTTTCTTAAGATATTAGTTTAATTGTTTATCGTAAATCCTTAACCCTAGATATTTTTTTTATTTCGAGAAAAGTAAAACTTGAAGACACATGAAGAGAGCAACGTCGATCTATCGCAAATAGCTTTATTGTATAAAAATTTATGTTTCGCAGGACGGTGATCATACTTCATCAGAATAGTACACACATCTGACTCTAAACAGGGTACATTGATATGAGGTGTGTACTATTTTGATACAGCAGGATCTCTGTTCTGCGAAACCATATCAATTTATATACAATATAAATATTTGCGCCAAGAGTCAACGTTGTTCTCTTCATGTATCATGCGCAAAAGTCTAGGATATTCTCTGAATAAAATTCAAACTACTGTGAATTTCCCCTCGACTTTCCTTAAAGTAAAATACTGAAAGTTATAGTGCCTCGAGAATTGATTCTTAATTACTAGGATAAGTTTAAGATAATTTTAATAATTGCATATAATGCTAAATTGCTAGCTTAAATCATTAAGCATGCTTTTTTCGCGACAAATGTATACATGTTGAGACTTAAACATAACCTGTTGAGACTTCATAAAACGTTACAAATTATAATATTATCTGGTTCCTCCTTTTCAGTCGAATGGTCCTTTCAGAGTTGAATTTTACTCACTTTCCTCAAAGTAGGATACTGAAAATTATTGTAAAATTGATTATTTTTTTTACGATATGAGAAAGGGAATCTATGCAGTTAGTTAAAATATTATCATAATCCTTTCAGAATAGATTTATTTCATTTCTCGAAAAAATTACCTGTTATATTCATTGACTTATGATTTATTTAGGTTTAAAAATTATCCGGCTCCGCTTTTTCAGTCATATGATTCTTTTATATAAAAATGTATCTATTTTTATTCAGAAAAAACATTTTTTGTCAGATAATTTATCATTGCTTTCTTTAACACGAGAGAAGAAGGAATATAAATTGTTATTTATAATATAAATAAATTATTTTAATTTAAACTGATTAAGCTAGAAATTTTCATCGTGAGAAAATATAAGGGGAACTAGGGACATTTGACCCAAAAGGATACATGACCCAATGCCTTTTTCTCAGCATTGGAATAGTTTTATGAGTTGGAAGTGAAATCACTACTTTCCTTTCAGTCAGCTGAACACATGGTGAAAAAACCAAACTGAATTATTGCGCGCGTGTTTAGCTATACGAATAAATACGTTTTCATACACTGAAAGTAAATTTTTGGTGCCATACGATTTTTTTTTTTTTGGTTTAAAGGAAAGATTTTTTTAATTAGTTACTTGCTTTGTTCATGCTATTAGCTACAATTACGTTCATAATAGTGCTATTGTAATTATTCGCAAATGTCTTTGTTTGGTGTTAAACAAAAAAGTGCAACTAGGGATACTTGACCCAAACCAATTAGGGATATGTGACCCAAGTAAACAACACAAAAGTAGACAGAAGTAGACCAAGTAAGTTTTTTTAAAAATCACGGGAGCCCCCCTTCCAAATAAACTGGGACTTCTGGGTTCTTCTGGGAGTACAACGTTTGTTGGAAAAATACAAGGAATTTTTTTAACGAGCTTTTTGCGAATTTCAGTATGCAGTAAAAATCTATGAAAAATGCTTTAAATGGCCTGAAATGGATAATACATCCTAAGTTGATATTGATCAAATAGAAGATTATTCAACCACCTGTATTTTCTCTGCAAAATAAAAGAATCCCCGGTTTTCTATTTTGACAAGATTTTACGTTCAAATTTGACATGTTCGTTAATATAAGCGTAATAAATGTGATCAAAATAAGAAGTAATAATTTTGTCTTAAAAAAACTATAAAATCTATTTAAACTTTATAATATGATGTTAGTTTTGTTATTGGGTAAAAGTATTTTGATAATTTTAAGTCTTTCCACCAAATTTTTGGGTTGGTTCACGTATCCCTAATGGGTGGGTCATATATCCCTAAGCATTGGGATACATGACCCAAAACTAAAGTTTTAAATAATTTATATTTTACTTATACTGCAGTTAATACTTCAGAAAAATACTAATATATATCGTGTAATACTTATTAAAATATAAATTGACTGCATTTTCACATCCATAAGTAGTTTTCTTTTTTAAAAGTTACAAGCCAAAAACTACAAGTTGGGTCCCGTGTCCCTGGTTCCCCCTACGTACTATGATTTTAAGATTCATAAATGTTTCCTGGTAATTAGTTAAAAGAAAAACTATTGAATATTCCATTTAAAAATAATCATATTTGTAACTGCATAAAACTAATTGTTGAAAACTTTTAAACAGTAGGGGTTTGTAAATAGTATAAAAGAAAGGTTTAATACATTGTATGAAATCAAATATAAATTTTGCAATTTAAAATTGATTTAGTTTTCGTTGTTACAACATTTTAAATTTTTTAAATAATTTTAATTTTGCACTAAAATTATTGATAATATTTTACCTGAACCTTTATATCTTTAAATAATAATAATAAGATGCGTAAAATATATAAAATACGATACTTGTTAATTTCCTTTATTCTTGATTTTTTTGTAACACAACTAAAATTAAGAAACAAGCAATAAAACAAAATTATCCTTAAAACAGCAATAAATCATCTTTATTCGAGGGCAAAACTAAAATGTTTTGCTTAATTAGAAGAATAATGCATTAATTTATGTTTCCTAAATATATTTCATCTTTCAAGTGTTTTTCATGCTTCGCGAAATGAAAAAAAAACCCGATTCAGACAAATAACCGCTTGAAGGTATATTTTTTAATTACAAATTCAAATTAATTTGCGTTACTTTAATTACACAAAACTTTGATGTAGCTTTGAAGCTATGAGAAAGTTCCATACCTAGAAATACTTCCAGAATAAAAATACGAAAAGGACCAAACTTCAAGAAAAATAATGTATTAGTCGTGAAACAGAATTATTATTTACTTTAGTTAATTAACTTTCTTTTAGTTCTTAAATTAATATATTAATCCCGAAAGCTTAATAATAATATTAATTAAAATATAGTATAATCTCCACAATGTTTATAGAAATTTTTTCTAAAACGTATCATTCTTCTAGATCAAGGAATTATTCCGGAAACTAAAAATGCGAGATATTAACGCCATTTTGGAAGCTCAACAGTTTTTTCCTCTTACGATCTTTTCTGTGTTTACCTAATTTTCTTACTTTTGTCTTAATTTTTTTCTGTTTCTTTCCTCGATTGGAAGAAATCTCGGGGAGTTATTTGACGACGACATTATCATCTTAGAACTCGGATAAAGGAATCCGATGTAAAAAATGTAATTAAATATTTTATCGACCGTATAACCGAATCTTGGTTGCGAGAAGTGAACGCAAGCATTAATTAACGAAGATTCGTGTCTTATTTTCTGGGGGACAAATTAGATTTTCCGCCAATGCTTGATCGCTTTTGCGTTTGTTGCAATAAATTCGAATAAAAAGTAATTGAATTCAAATAATAATACAAAACTGAAGTTTTATGCAAACTGATTTAGTTAGAAAACAGCTATTAGTTAAAATAAATAAACTACAAAGAAGAATTTTCGATTTCTCAGAAATATTTATAGTTACCATGTATATTTAGTTCTTAAACCTCTGCAACATATGAGCATAATTCAAATGAAGGTGTTTAAGTCTATATTCGAGACATACTCAAGTCATTCAATTGTTACTTAACTCATTTCTCCCAATTAACTTCAGTTCATTTCAACCTATAGTTCTTATACTTGTTGGTAATCTTATTGTCTTTATCAATGAAGGGCTAATATGATTTTTATAAGTCAATTATTAAATTGATAAATTATATGCAGTTCAGTAGCGTCATACTAAGGGGAAAAGCATGCAAGTTTCACGCGACTCTTTAATGAAACGTCCTCTAACCATTCTAGTCCCATTTAAGCTGATTAAGGGGGAATGGGAGCGGAAGTAGGGTTTTGAAATCGATGTTTTCTCTCTAATGTTAATCCAATTGAGAAAAATAATTTTCTAAGCCAAATTATTCCAGTTGTATTAAATATTTTTACAAAAAGTTTAAAATATGATAAATGCAGCTGGCTTAAATGTCTCTATTATGCGACTTTTTGAGATTGGTACGAATATTTTATTGCAAAATTATTTATTGAAAGTTAAAAAAAATATTCAAACAAATTTCTAAAAGTGGCATTATATAGACATTTTAGCCAGCTATATTTATCATATAAAATAAACCGTTTATAAAATTTTCAATTCAGTCGGAGTAATTTGGCTTAGAAAATTATATTTTCCATCGGATTAACACAAGCAGAAGACTTTGGTTTGGAAACCCGACTTCTCCTAAAATCAGTTTAGACGGGACTACAATGGTTACCAGAATGTTTCATTAAAGTGTCACGTGAAACTTACAAGCTTTCCCCTTCATATAACGCTACTGAACTGCATATAATTCGTCAATCTAATAATTGACTTGTACAAATTATATTAGCCCTACATTGATAAAGACATTAAGATTACCAACAAGTAAAAGACTATAGCTTGAAATGAAGTGAAGTTAATTACGAGAAATGAGTTAAATAACAATTAAATGACTTGAGTATGTGTCACATATAGCCTTAAATACCTTCATTTGAATTAAACTCGTATATTGCAGCAGTATTAGATCTTAATATACATGGTAACTATGAATTTTTCTAAGAAATCAAAATGTTTTTCTTTTATATTCTTGGTAGTTGACCGATTGAATGCAAGCTTTGCGAAGAAAATGTATCTAAAACAAAATACGTTTGTGACAGTCACTGCCGCTAAAGGAATGTTAGACATTTGGCATCGCAATAGCAATAATATTTAACAATTAACGACGATTGGCAAGAACATTTTAAACGCGAAAATGAGCTTTCTGGTTCTTTTTTTTTATCTAAATAAACAAAATATATATTTTTTAAAATCTAAATAAACAAAATACATATTTTTTTATCTAAATAAACAAAATATATTTTTTTAATCTAAATAAACAAAATATATATATTTTTTTTATCTAAATACACAATATATATATATTTTTTAATCTAAATAAACAAAAAATATATTTTTTTATATAAATAAACAAAAAATATTTTTTTATCTAAATAAACAAAATATATATTTTTTTATCTAAATACACAATATATATATTTTTATCTAAATAACAAAAACATTTTTTTTATCAAATAAACAATATATTTTTTTTTACCTAAATACACAATATATATTTTTTTTATCTAAATAAACAAAAATATATATTTTTTTATTAAATAAACAATTATATATTTTTTATCTAAATAAACAAAATATAAGACTAATGAAGGCCATAATCCTGAACAATTTATGTAGGACAAATTGAGTTACACGAAAAAAGAATTTAAAAAACTTCGGAAATCAAGCTGTTAATGGTATTCATAAAGTAGTCGTTAATGATTGCTTTCCATCCGGATTTTTCGAGTAAAGTAATTTTTTTATACTGTGACTAAATTAATTATAAAATGAAAATATTATTAAAATTAAAATATTTTTGGTTGAAAGCATTATTTTAAAAATCCAAACTTCATAATTAATAAATTGTTTATGTCTTCAATAAATAAAATTTTAATAATTTATAACTTTTTGATGTATTTTCCTGCAACCGATCCCTTAAATTATTTTTATATTAAATCATCAAGTTTTCGAAAACATAATTATTGTTGACACAGTAGCTAAACTAAACTAATAGAATAGCTTCTAATTACAATTAATGAACTTTTATTCATATATTTAATATGATTCTTTAATGAACTTTCAAATAATATTTTATATTAAGTTTAACCTAGTTGTTAGCCATAATTTGTCATATATAACTTGTTTGTCTCATTTGTACGTTGAACGAATTCAAAATAGTTGCAAGACGGACAGAGAGTCTTTGTAAAAGTATAGTACTTTTTGTATAGTATAGTTTATGATTAAATGTAGAACCTTCTAAGTGGAAAGATGTAGTTAAATAGAGGCCTATAAATGTGTCATTACAATATTATTTTCTAGATATTAAAAGTAATTAAAAATTAGTTACATAATTTCTTCGAATCTTTGAACGTAATTTTAATGAAACAGTAATAAATTAAATAATTGCTTTTAAAATGCTCTGGAAATATTTTGCATATTTAATTATTTTTACACAAATTGACAAATAAGGTATGACTTACTCTGTTCTTTTTCAATTTCATTACTTACAAGAAATTAATATTTAATAGTTTATTCATCTTTTCATTGAAATATTTGAAATGCGCCTTCAAAAATGGACTGGTATGCGCATTTAAAAACCCTTAAGTTCACTTAAATGCTTACCAGCTAATTCGGTACACTTTATTATTTAGATATGAAAAATTTCCTTACTTATACATTTCTATTTATTTTTAGTTTTGGGGCACTTCAGACAATACTTTTAAAAGAGTTCCTAAAAGTGCTTGAGCACAAATTTGAACGAATATTATTTTATGAATAGTTGAATAGCAGAAAGTACCACTTTAATATAAAATATTTTAAATTTGACTTAACGCAATATTTTCTTAATGGCAAAGTAACCAGTAATTAGTGAAGTCATGTTTGCTTATCCTTTTAGCTCTGTAAATATTTAAAAGTTTTCTTCAAAAACGTATGAAAGGAAATATTAAAAACACTAAACAGGTACGCTTTTAAGGTTTCAAAGATCGATTGAAAATAAATTTGCTATGCAAACAACGTTCATGGAAATAAAGAATTATTAAATTAAGAAACACCCTTAGAATTCAAAATATAATGGAATGAGTTTACGCAAGATTGCTGGAAATGCTTTTGAATAAAAAAATATTGAAAATAATTCATTATGTACAGAATTCTGACGTGTAGTGTGTTCAAATATCGAATAAAAGGGTTTGGTTTGTCATCGATTCTAATTGAAACTGTTTATTCTCGGTAGGACAAACTATACATGCCGACGTTTTGGTAATAAATAAGTGAAAAAAAGTACTTCTTAGCTCAAAAACAATACCCCATTTAAAAATATAATAATAACTAGAGAAATACGGAATATATCGAATTAACTTTTTGCAGATTGTTATTCACTGAAGTCCCACATTCTTAAATGCAAAAGAAATTTTGCCACATTTTTACGATAGGTGGCTCTTTAACAAGTGTCATTAAGTGAAATGTCTTTCACATTTTAAAAATGAGTATATAAAAAAACTGCGGATACCATAAAAGCAAATTTTGGAATCTGTGCGAAATAGGATGATTGCTTTAATTTTAATTCTTGATAAAGTATATTCGTATGTATTTCATGGGAAGGACGTGTCTGACCCACAATTTTTTTTATTCACGTATCAGTAACAGTTTTTAAAGTTAGTTTTTGTAACTTATTTGTTTGTACTTTATGTGAAAGATTTGTTTGGCCTTTGTATTAAGGTTTTTTTTTGTCCTTTGAAATAAATATATTGGAAAGCATATTTGTTTACAAAATCGAAAAATTAGCAATCATAACTATTTTATATAGCTGCAAAAATAAAGTTTATGGGTGAAAAATTTAAGTTATATATTTGAAATACATATGCATATATTTTTACATTTTTTATACCAAGATATGCGGTTTAGATCAAATAGTTCACCTGCAATCATGATTTTTAAGAATGTCAATATGGCCGACGACGTTTTTTTATTATCAAAACAGGTGTCATGGAACTTAAGAGGATTATTTTTCTGAAGCAACTTTTAACTTTCGGAAGCATATCGCACTTGGTGCAAAGTATAATTGATATAACTCTTAGTATAGCTCTTTGAAAGTCATATTCTCTTGAATACCAAAAAAATTTATATTTTTGCTTCAGAATTTTTTCTAAACTTAACTTTCTCAATTTTTTTGTGTGACATATTTAAACTAAACTGTATAATACACATCTTAATGAACCAAGATAGACGTTCTTTGTCCATCAATTCGTCGGCAATCGCGGTTTTTAAAAATTCGATATGACCGACTTCTTTTTTTTAAATAACGGAAAAACCCGCATAGGGATTTTCGGGAATTTTTATTCCGAGTGTTCTGGGACACCACTTTGCACTTGGTCCCTGCTTTTTATTCTGAATGTCTGGGTTCGGTTTTTTTTTTTATCGAATTCGACTGGACTATGTGAATGTGCATAAAACTTTCCCCAGTCTACTGAAATACACATATTTTAATAATATTTAGCAGTTAATACTAACTATAATATCTCTAATAAAAGGTATTAAATACTAAAAACTTATAATAATCTGTAATAATTTTACAGATACAGTATTTAAAAAAACTATTTTTTTTAAAGCGCAATTGCATATTTTATTTTTTAAATACTTGAAAACATTATTTTTTTTAAAAGACGAGAATTAGAAATTCTTTAAAGTAAATCAGAAAATATTAAAATTTAATGAAAGATTTATTGGTTGTTTTGCTAGTAATTTTTCTACAAAGTCAAAGCACAGAGAGACACACATAAACTTATTTGATATAATTATTTTCTACACATTTTTTTAAAATAAATTGTTAAAAGTATTGTGAGGTATGCTATAAATTCCACTTACGTGATTGATATTTTTCAAAAATATTTTTATTATTTACTTTAATATGATTTGTACCATCAAGCAAACTTTAAAAAATCACAGGATCTCCCTTCCATTACCAAGTACATTCCATATCTTAAAACTTTCTTCTGAGTACATTTTACATTTGAAGATCCTCAACCAACTAATTATCTTGCTTCAGTATTCATTTAGGCAAACGTATCCATTTTACTTATCTATAATTGCAATATGAAGCGGGCGAGTCATTTAGAAGCAAAAATATCCATCTAAAACTTCATCTTTTCCTCTGAAAGATGAAACGTTTCCAAAGTTTTGAAGTAATTTGTCATTCCTTGCAGAATCAATGGGAAGACGAACTTTTGTTTTACATTGATGATAAGTTCAATAATTAAAATAAAAGACCGTTCATCATCTTAAAACTGAATTTTTTTCGGTGAAATTTTTATTATTGTGGATATTCGTACAAGAGTTGAAAAAAAAAGTTTTCATTTCATTTCGACTCATTTATAACTTACTTTTTGAATATACGCAAGAGTTTTAAAAATACATAGCTTTAAATTGACTGTTGCATAGTTAGCCTAGAGATATGAGTGTTGTTGAAAATATTACAAATATGATTTGATTGTTTGCTGATTTGTGCGGACATTATTTGTGTGACAGCGGATTATGCTTAGATGTTAGAATTCAATTAAATTCTTTGCTCATTTGTAAACCACATAAGATATACTTAGTGTATAGATACTTACTAATTTTATTTTAGTTATTCACCTGTAGCCTGAATTTTATATTTTGAAATTGTTATAAATCTGATTTAATATTTTGATTATGTTAACCAATTTCGGATACATGCGTACAGGTTGCAGGCATAGAAAATTTAATTTAATTCTTATGCTGCTTATGTGACAGGTAATACATTGTTAGTGGTCGTTAATTAATAAATAATTTGTGTTCCCAATGCTTGGTTTGAGTTAAGTATTTATGAAGACAAAGAAGGTGATCCTTGAATATGCATTAAAATGAGAGACAACGCCCTATGGGATGCCAAATTTAGATGCGATTTGAATGAATAAAGCCTGTGTTTTGAAACGGCAAAATATTTGTCTTACATTCCTGTAACATTGCACTTAACAGAAGAGATAATAAATTCCATATTATTTATTTTCTTATCAATGAGCAGCTATGTATCGGAAGAGACTAAAGGATAAAAATTTGTTCTAGACATAAACATTTATCAAAAGTATTTTTCACAAATAGTAAACGTCTTCAGAACTACTGGTTTTATTTACATGTTTATTTTGTGGGGCCATTCATAGTTTGATTTCTAGCAAAGTAACTCGTAACTCATATATCTCGTAACTAAGGTCCAGACCCGTCCACAGTTACGACATGTGTTCCTTTCAAGGAACGTAATTAAATTGTAAGTTAATATATAATTCAGAAGAGAGCTGCAAAGATGAGCCAACCAAAAAAAAGTTAAATATTTTTATTAAGATTGTATTAGGATAAAATGTTGTAAAATTAAGATAACGAAAATGTGTTGAAATTAGAAAAGTTACGGCAAGTCGTGTACCTTATTTTTGCTAATTTTTACAAGTTCTAGTTGCCCTAGTTATAATAATTTAATTAAAAAAAAGTGTTACGATTTGGTATAGTCTTTTTTTAAATATTCTTTCTAATGTTCAATCAATTCGATTTAATTATTTATCCATTTTAAGAGCGAATCAATGGCTTCTTAATGATAGTGGAGAGGGATCGCAACCCCCAGGGATTCATTTGGTATTTTTTCTTGATTTACTTTTATGCGTAAAAGTACAGGACGCAATTTCAGGTAACCGAAGGTAACATTTTGAACTTATTCATAGTTGAAAAAGTAATGTTGCAACGATTGCTAATTATTTTAACAATGTTGGAATAAATTATAGATACAATACGATATAACAATATAATTCAATTTAAAAAAAATATATATTTTATGATTTTGCTAAAAATCTTTAAAACTGAACGTTAAGTTTTTAATTATCATATTATTATTATTATTATTATTATTATAGAATTATAGAGTAAGGAATAATAAAAGTTTTAAAGTTATGAAAAATATTTTAATCATTAAGTAGAGTTTTAATAATTTTTTTAAGGGTTTAATGTTTAAATTCTTATTAATAATTATAAAACTAAACCAAAAAGATTGAACTATGAAAAGTTAAACTTTCTTATCTTTATTTTCTCTTTACTAGTTCACTATGTTTCCATAGAAACGAAAAATTTGAAGTAGGAGAAAGAAGAAATGTAAACATTTATTTATGTGGACCTATATTAATATTCAAACTTTATCCAATTAAATTTTGAAGTGTTTAAATATGCATGCCTGATGTATTTTTCAGGTAGATTTACGTTTTTTTAATTGTTGTCATGAAGGAAATTATATTAATTAAAATTAAATAGTTCTTTGTAATCAAGCAGTTTACATTGTAATTGTAAACATAAATATGCTTATTATTTGCTCATGTAAAGAATATAGATAAAATATCTAGGCAATAATTATTATGAAAACGGAAATTTTCAATTTGATATAGAGCTGAAAGAAAGATTGCATATTTGGTACTTAGTTATATTAAACTTGCAAGTTTTGTTCGCAAATTCAATTCACTTGGCTATATATTATTGTTATTGGGTATCAATGATTAATTTGTTGTTTTTAATAAACTAGTTTTGTAAAAGCAAGAAAAAGTTTCACAATATTTTAATAATTATTAATGCAACGCACGACTTTTGGAAAACCCAATACATTTCTTTAGTAGCAGCTTTTACATGTCTTGACACGCTCCTTTTTTCATTTTCAATCTAAAATCATTAACAGCATACCGTTCCCGTGAGACAAATTTGTTTCTTTCCACCTCAAAGATATAAATAATATCATTCAATCGTTAAAAACCGTTAAAAAAGTTCAAAAACGAAAACCATTTGCACACAATAGGAAAATACTTTAACACAAAATTAATTAAAGAGTCCCTGGTCTTATTATCGGAATAACCTACTTTCCAAAGCCATTTTGTTCTTCTTCACTTCGATTCTGTTGAAGAAATTAATCTTTTTCAGCAAAAGAAGTTATCTCACAACCAACAAAATAAAACTCTATCTTAAATTCAGCTGCTACTGCACGGTGAATATCTATAAACAGTGGAGATGAAAATTACCTCTAAGGATGCCTCCTTTATCCCTTACACTCCATATGAAAGTATGCAATTTAAATATATATCCATGTTTCGGTGCAAGGACAGAAAAGGCAAAATAAATAATGATATCTTAAGTGAAAAGTATTCAGGAAAAACGGCGTTGAAAAATCAATTGTTTGAATTCGGGCTGTGGCGATGCATAATGTAGAAGGGACGGAAACGTTGCAACAAGACTCGTTACGTTTCTGGTTCTGTTGGCCAATTGTTCGCAGTTGAAGTAGAGCCGATAAACCAAACGCTAATTTTAACCAGTAGTTCTAGTTTTTTACTGTTTTTTATCCATCCTGTTTAATAAGTTGGTCTAAAAATTATAAGAAAACTAAATTTTATGCTGTTTGTTAAAGCCTTCGAAAAAGTCGATTACCAATAAACCTAGATTTCTTCGAAAAAAAAAGGACGCCAGCAAATTCTATCACCGCACTTTTACAAGCCGTTCATTGAACGCTACTAAAAATCTCAGAAATTACTCAAAAGGTAACTAAAACTGTTCTTGCGGCAGGGATAAAATCTACAAAATTACATATTTTTATGAAAGTATAAACTTACTCGGTTTCTTTCAACCTTTTTCCATTTTATTTCAAATTCAACTGACATTTAACCACTGATGCCACTCTTTCTTTACAAAAGAATTACACACTATAACAATATCGTGCAATAAATATAAGTAACGTGGTCAAACCTTACATTTAAACTGCTACTATATTTTACACTGTTTCCCAAAAAATGAAAGTTTTTACCGTAAATAGGAAAGTAGTATATGAAAGGACACAACTGAAAATGATTTATAAACTTGAGAAAATGAATATACAAAAAATAATCTAATCGGGCAAACGAAAGTATAGAAATAATGGTGTTAAAACTGTTCCATAGTTATAAGACCACTTCAACATTTTTACTGGAGCAGACAATTTTTTTGAGTTTACTTGTAACTTATATCATTAGGCAATTTTAAACAAATTAAAATAACTACTAAATTCGTTCCATTTTCTTTATTTATAAAAATTTGGCATACAGATGGTTTGTAAAGAAAAAGTCGAAACATATTTTTTTCAAACTAAAAAAAAGTATGGTTCTCAACTAAGATAAATGTATACAGCAATAATTTCTGGTAGAAATTTTTACCTTCCTTAAACTTTTTCAAATAGTTTAAAGTTATCATATTTTAATTTTTCTTTTTCTTTTACTCACAACTATATTGTATACAAATGTTTCATATGGTAATAAATTAGAGGTGCGAAGTAGATCTGCCTCCTCGTGGTGCACCTGGTAACACTTTTATAGTGGCTAAAAGATCTACAACGTGGCATTATGTCTTCGTCTTCTCAATTTGACACTCTTCGAGTACTTCAGTGGAATGCGGGTGGACTGTCCCAATCCAAGCGCATGGAGATCCTGCAGACTTTGGGCGAAAGGGACGTTGATGTTTTGCAATTATGGAGGCTAATCTGACAGATAAAAACCTGAAATACTACTCCTTTAGGGGATTCTCTCTTTATGTTCTCAAAAAATTCAGACAAGTTGCAAGTGGCATATTGATCGGTGTTAAGAGAGAATTAACAGCTGACTTCCGAATTATTAAAGAGATGGGGGTTGATGGAGATAAAAGTGAAGTTGTACATCTGGATGTTTGGAAATGTGGAGTTCATTTTAAAATCCTTGCTATATACAGCCCACCTGGTAACGACCCTGATTTTTCTTATGTTAACCACTCGAAACATTCTATGTTTATAGGTGACTTTAATGCTCATTCTCCTGTTTGGGGATATTCTGACACAAACAAAGCCGGACGGAGGGTCCAGGACTTCCTAAGTTCGTCCAATTTTGAACTTATCTTTAACAAAAGAGACCCGCACACTTATCTGCATTACAATGGTAGGAGCACCACCCCAGACCTGCTGATGGTCACTGCCGACCTCCACAGCTTCACCAAGCGCTCCATTATGAAGGACCCGGGTTCGGGACATAGGCAAGTGCTAGCAGAGATTATGATACCAAAAGCAGAACAGAGACCTTTCACACCATCAAAAACATCTTGGAATTTCAAGAAGGCAAATTGGCCTCTCTATACACGATTAGTGGAACAAGAACTCACCCAAGATAAACTTGACTTTGCTCTTAACCCAAGTAAAATCTATAATACTATTAAAGACATATTGATATCTTGTGCTAAGAAATCTATCCCTAGAGGAAGACAGAAGAAATATAGATCTTTTTGGACAGATGAGTTGACCTCATTGAAAGATAGAAGAGACAGGCTTAGAAGAAAGGCGGAATTGACCTCTCGCCCCTCTGATGTCCAGGCTTGGAGAAAGCAAAGCGCTTACTTCAGAAAGAAATTAACTGAAAGCAAGAGATCTTCATATAACGATTTTATTTCAAATATTAATTACCAATCTGATAGTAAAAAGGTGTTCAAGTTTGTGGGCAACCTAATGAATGATCCTGTCGCTCCGCCAAAACAATCCTTTATGGTTGATGACAAAAAACTTTCTTCGGACTCCTCTGTAGCGAGTGCTTTTGTGCAGTATTTCTGTGGAGCTGGTTGCAAAGGCAACTACGCAAAGGTGCACTCGTCCAGAGTTAAACAGGAAACTGCACGCCACGAGTTGCATGTTGATCCCAACTCTGATCCCATTTTTGATGCACCAATTACTAAAGACGAATTAATCTATGCTATAAGAAGTCTCCCCCGTGGTAAATCACCTGGCGGGGATGCGATTCACTCAGAGTTTCTCTTTCATCTTGGCCCTTGCGCTCTTGAAACTGTTTGGGTATTTTTCAATCTTATCTGGAATACTGGAAACGTACCTGCTGACTGGCGAACATCTATTATTATTCCCATACACAAGAAGGATAAAGACCCCACAGACCTCCATAACTACAGACCTATTTCGCTTACCAGTATTACTGGGAAAGCCATGGAGAAAATAATCGTCAGAAGACTTAACTACTATTTAGAAACCAACGGAATTCTCGCTGAGGAGCAGGCAGGGTTTAGAAACTCTAGATCTACTGACCAACATGTTGCCCTCCTGAGTCAACACATCAAGGACGCCCTGGATAACAGGCAGGTCCTGACAGCGGTTTTCGTCGACCTCAAGTCTGCATACGACAAAGTATGGCGAGAGTACCTTCTGCTGAAGTTGACAAAATTGGGTATCAGAGCAAACCTCTTCAACTGGATCCGAAGCTTCTTGTGTCAACGCTCCTGCCGAGTTAGATATGGTAATAGGCTGTCGAAATCTAAGACCTTAAAAACTGGCCTTCCACAGGGAGCTGTTAGTAGCTGCTCTCTTTTCAATATTTACATAAATGACCTTATTCTGAAGATAAGAGAAATCCCTGGAATCAAGTCCCTACTATACGCAGACGATCTCGTGTTTTGGACAGTTTCCAAAAAGGGAAATGCAGTGAGAAACATAGAAACAAAACTCTCTACCACTTTAAGTGCTTTGGAAGCTTGGTGTGATACTAATAACATGGAGGTGAATTTAAACAAAACTCACTGTATGACTTTCTCACTAATGCACCAATCTTTAGATCTTAAATTACTTTATAAGGGCACTCACATCACCTTGTGCGATAAATTTAAATATCTTGGAGTGACATTTGACCGCAGATTAACATTCAAGCCCCATGTTGAGGATATTTCCAACCGGTCCACAAAGAGACTCAGTGCACTTAAACGCCTAACTGGGGCAAGATGGGGTTCTTCTAGTCAAACCCTTCTCCAGACTTATCACGCATTTATCCTCCCTCTTCTGACATACTGTTGTGAGCCCCTTGTTGTGGCTGGGAAGAATGTTATCGATACTCTGGAGAAAATACAAAATCAGGCCCTCAGAATTGTCACTGGTGCTGTAAAGACTACACCGATAGATTCCATGCTTCTCGTGACTAAGGACAAACCAATAAGAAGCGTAATCCAGGAGAGGGCTTTAATCCTCTGGGAAAGGATCACTAGAATACCTGGATGTTTCACGTTGTGGAGCGGGATTAATCTAGATATGACAAGAAATCTAAAAACTCAGGCAGGCTTTCTGCAGGGAGTTCTCAAGCTAAGAAATTCATTTGATCTAAATTGTCAACCCGAATCTATCGTCCAACCACAAAATCCAGTGATTTCTAATAATTATCAAATTATTCTTGATATTGGACAATCGGTTACTAAAAACTCTACGGACCCTGTTATTTTGAAAGCTCTTGCTCTTGAAGTAATTGACGTTTCCTATCCTGAATCAGATTGGCTCCGGATTTATACTGATGGATCCCTCCTGTCTGATAGTCCTAATGTAGGGGCCGGTGTCTTCTCCGAAATTTTTTCCTTTTATATTCCTGTCGGAGAGGGAAGTTCGTTTGACGGAGAAATTGCTGCTATCGGAATTGCTCTGTCCCAACTACTATGCCACTTAGATAAGTTTACAAGAGCCGTGGTATTAAGTGACTCCAAAGCTGCCCTATTGGCTATTGTGTCTAACAATACCTTAACACAGGACATCCTGGACTGTCGTAATCACATGAAAAGACTGGAATCTCTTGAAAAAGTCATCGTGTTACAATGGGTTCCTGCCCACTGTGGGATTCCAGGAAATGAAATGGCAGATTTCCTTGCAAAAAAGGGCGCTTCAATAAGGCAAAAGTTTTCCCACCCTCTGCCTTTTTGTACAGCTAAAAGCCTCGTCAAAACAGCTATCAGAGCTCAAGCTCAGAAAGACCTACTCAATCGTACCTCCACCAAATCCTGGAGAAATGCCATCCCAAAGCTACGAAATGGTCCAAGACATAGAGCAGTTGCTGAATTTCGCCTGGCCACTGGGCACGATTGCCTAAGAAAGCATCTGTTTCGCATCAATGTTGCTAATTCGCCCATCTGCCCTCTGTGCAGTCTTGGAGAGGAGATGGACTCTGCCCACCTCCTGCGATGTTCTGCCCTACGGAAGAGTACCCTCTCAGAGCGCTACTGGGAGGCGAGAGACAAGATAAGTTGATGGACTTTGTTGCAGTGATTTCTTTCTTGTTCTGTTCGCATTGTTTGAATTACTGTAACTGTCCAATAACTGCCATTAGAAATAAAAAAATAAATTAGAGGTGGCAACGCTAACTATATCAATGTGCAACAGAAATGCCTGTTATATGCCCGCTTTAGAATTAACAAATTTTTGTCTAAAACTAAACCATTAATAATAATTTATGCTGTAAGCAGTCAGTTTTTATCTTTTGCTTGCCCGAAAGTTGAATCTGACCACCTATTTAAATACCTAATGAGTTATCAAATAAATAGATATATTTTGCATTTGCAGTTAAAAAATTATTATTTTCATGAGCTTACTCGTTCTTTTTGGCTCACGGTTTTTTTTATTCATTTTGAACAATTCCTTTTTAATTAAAATATCTAGTAAATTTCAGTTTAGAGAAAGTATAAGAAGTTTGCATGGACTAAAATATGTTTTCATTTCGTTTTAAAACCAATAGTTCGACTTCTCTACATATAATATTTGCCTGCCAAGATTGGTGTTAAGTGAGATAATGGAAAGAATTTAATTGGGGAGTTTTATTTAATTAAAATGGCCTGATGATTTAAGTTGCAAATAAACTCCGAAAATCGTCTACTACAATAAACATATTTAAGCGATCTTATAATGAGGTTGTTTCAGATGATGTAACTATCCTGTTTTCATTTTTGCATTTCCTGCGGTTTCATTGGTTGTTTCTATTTCACACTCAAAATGAGCGATTTTTGTATGTTATTTTAGAGCTATTTATCTGCCACTTGATTTTTTTCCTTCTACTTATTAAACTTTATAGGTTTTAATTCGATTAAATTTCATATATGCAAAGCATTACCAAAACGTCAATGTCCTTGTAAAATTTTGGTTTAGATGATATTTTGTCTTATACGGAGGAATTAAACAAAATTATGGGATAGCAACTTAACGTGGTTCAAGAACAGAGAAAATCTTTAGTTCTACTGAAAGAAAAGTTTGTACAAATATTCGTTTCAGTAAGGTAAGAAAATATTGTTTTGTGTTCAAAACAAATGTAATTCCAGTAGAACCAAAATTCAAATAATACCGCTGAAACTGTTGCCCCTCACGACGTGGAACGTGCCTATTATGTAACAGTTTGAACTTATTTCATACATTCATTTGGCAAAAACATCCATTTTATGTACATTTATTTTCTCAAGTTATTAAACCCTTTAACGTTGTGTTCTTCTAGTTGCTACATTTAAATTTACGATAAAATGTGGTCCTTGTCGAAAAACCGTTGAAGACGAAGATGACCTTGATGAAGACGATACCGTTTGTACTCATGTATATGAGTCATGAACACTGTATATGAGTCAAGCTAGCAACAAACACATAAAAAACAAGAATGAGCTGCTATCCCATTCCGTAACACAGTAAACTGCATGGGCGTTATTTTCTTTTCCTCCCTAAGTCTAAGTCCATTAACCCTGTTCACATTCTTACCTTTAGAAAGCGATGCAATTACCAGTTGATGAAGACGATACCATTTGTTACGCATGGAGATGAGCCAAGCTAACAACAAAAAACCAATAACCGCGGCCTGGCTTCGTGTATTGATTGCCTTTCTTTCCAGGCCTTTGCCGCTACTTCAAAATTTACCTCTCGGGAGCACTGAATGAATTAGACCTAATAGGTATCAGTATTCAGCACCGCATACTAGTCTTTTTCCCGTGCACATTTCTCACGGTTGTATCAGTATTCCGCAGTACTGCAGTAGAAAAAATCACTCTGGCAGCTTTTTTTCAAGTTTATCGTCAGCTCCATTAGTATAAGTACATTTCGGATTGCCAATTATTTGAAATGGATATTCTATTATCGCATTTAGAGGGTTGTGTTTTTACGACGGTTATTAAGCTTTTTTTAAAATACTTTTATGGGGTCTTAATTTAATAAATATATAATAATGTTTATCATAACTGTTTAAGCTTTAAATATGTCTTACGTTAATAAACGATTGAAATTGAACATTTTTACCATAACTCATTAAACAAAGAACAATACATATGGTGCAAACTAAATGAAACGTCATGATATAGAATTTGGAAAAATTATTATATTATATATATATATATATATATATATATATATATATTATATATATATTAATATATATAATTAATATATATATTATAATATATATATATATATATATATATATATATATAATTTATATTAATATATATATATATATATAATATATATATATATTAATATATATATATATATAAACATAAAGAAACAAATAGAGTGTAAAACATATAAACAGAAAAGTAAATAACAAACACAATGAGGCATACTATTGAAGACATTCCGTGTCATGTGAAGAATTAGAGCTGTTCTTCCATACAATTCCTCGACATCGAAATTGTGTACAATAACTCTACCATTACTACTTCCATCTACGACAAGCGTAATGATTTCAATTTTAAAGTCATAAAATTCATTCCCTGGTCCTCCAATCTCTTTTACAATTCTTTAATAAACAACAACTACCCTCCAAACCTCATGTCCATGCCTTTTTATCTGTGACCGTCACTGATTTTATGTTTCAGTTCGTATTCTAACGGTTTTGTTTGTTTGGACTTGGTTTTGCTGGCTACATTCTTCTTAGGGTCTGTTATATTTTCATTATTTCCTATTTTTCGTTTGATTTTTCATATTACTTCTGTTTTTATTGTTTTTATTCTTTTTTCCAACGCTGTTTCGGGGCAATCGGAATGTTCCTAGAAAGCTTAAGAAAAAGCTTAGAAGCAAGCTAGAAAAATCTAGTAACTTTCTGAAGATGTCCAAAAATGTCTATTTGGATGCAAAAAACGGGGTGGCGCCACTGTTTTTTTGTTTATTTCTCAACTTCGTGCTATCTGTGGATTGGTAATTGCTGGATTCGATATGGCAAACTTTGGGTCCATTTGTTAAACCACTTCATAACTGAGCGCCAAGCGTCACGGCCATGGTTGCTTATCGACAATGATTTATAGTTTTGAATTGTCGAAAAGGATGTATGTTTAATGATCCTGTTTACGTTTCTGAGGAAAACCTGAAAATCCAAAAAATCGAAGTAATTTTGGAAGACCGGGAACGATATTTTTTTTTCAGTGTGTGCGACATGATCCTAAGATATCTTCTGTCTCCAGAACGATGTATATCAATAGTTAAAATATGCCAGAAAAAGTATACCAAGGTTACAAAATCCACTAAAAAATTTCTTGATTGATAAATAATAGCTATGTGTCGTATAGAAAAAGAAAATAGGTGTTGAGTGTCATGCCAAAAAACTCCCCGCGTGTCAATTGTTTCTTAAGAAAGTGTAATGATACGTTGCAAGACTGAGCATATTTCTTTTTATAGGTGTGGCAGGAAGTTGGGAAGAGTGGTGGACTTATGATGGCATTTCTGGTGAGTATGTTTTCTTATATAATATATGTACTTTAAAAGCAAAAAGGGCATAAGTCCTATGTTATAACATTGGACATTTGCTCTTTTTTACTAAGTTATAAATATATTCGAAAAAAAATTAAAGATTAAACAAAGTTTATACTAATATTAAAATTATGTTTGCTGATTTCTTATTCATGTTTTTTTTTAAATGCATTATGTAAAAATTTACTAAATCATCACACTAAACACACACTACTCTCTCTAAGTCTATTAGTAGCATTTGATAACCTAAAATTTCTCGTGTAAATTGTTAGTTGCATATGCAGAGCATTGTTATACTGAAGTACTGGGGCAATGGATAAAGTAAAAAAAAATCTGCAACTAGATTGCTCCCTAACCCAACCCTGACAGCTCACGGCAAAAAATTAATTTAAAGTTACTCCATATAACTGCTAACAGCCTAGCTGCTTCGAGCCTTAAGGATTAACGCGCGCGCGCGATACACTAAAATATAGGACTAAAGGGCATATCACACGACACCGAGCGAAAATTCGTCCAACCCAACCCTCCATTCAACCGTATCTTCAACGTAAAACTCAAAAGTTGGATGTAATTTGCCGTGGATATGGAAAATCAGGTTGAAGGTAGGGTTAGGGTAGTTGAATTACCATCGCACTAGAGCTGCACGAGGGCTATTGGCAACGACCGCCATGCGGGCGACAATCGGGCCTCGTAGAGTCACAGTCTGGTTGAACAAAGTATCTTCAAATTCGACAACTCCTCACGGTTGATTCAACCTAGTATTTCAACAAATCAGATGCATAGATTACTGCTTTCGTCACAGCGCAGAGATATACGTCATTTTAAAGATTGCGGTTGCCGTGCATTGTGGTCATACCGCATTTACTGGCGAAATGCATTGTGGGTATGTGGCTCTGGTTATGCACGCATGATAATAGGGTACTTGACAGTATCGCTAAAATACCTTCCAATATTAACTAAATTATAGTTTGAACCCAAATATAACAAACGTATATATTTTTTTGCAAAATTAATCTTTAAATAATTAATAAAAATCATTTTAAAATGGCTTTTTTTCATCGGTACGTCACGTGATCGCAAACACGTCGATTTGGCTGACGTTCCTAGTATGTATAAACAAACCGGTGTGATGTTTTTTTTGTTTGTAATTAAACTGGTTTTAATCTAACTTACTATTAAAATAAGAATTATATAGATAATGGGTGGAGGTTTTACAGAAGCGGATAGTTCAAATTTGCTTAAAGTAGATTCCAAAATGGTGTTTCAAAGTTTGTTTATAGTTACTAGTGACATCATAGATACCACGTGACAGCCACAAAGCGTTTTCGGGAGTGATTTTTCGTCCTAATTTTAAAATTCATTTTTCCCCTTTTTATGGGGTATTTGAAAAAAAGAAAAAAATACGGGTCTAATATTTTTGGCATAAGAATATTTTAAGCCAATAAAAAAAATTTAGTCAAGTACCCTATTGATAATAGTTTGGAATGTTGTTTTTTCGTCATTTTGCAGAGTTCCAGTTTGTTCTACGAGTAGTTTTGGTTATTGAACGTTATTATAATGGATGGTGCATTTCAGAGTTTTCCTAGATGTTTTCAAAATTGCCCTGAGCTTGTTTCGTTTTAAAACAAAATTAAACATAGCCGCCCCAACCAAAACAAAATTGTCCATATCCAAACAAAACTGCCTGGTGCCCCAAACTAGTGTTTGGACTTTCAATGGGCCCTACTATACTGCCCCATGTTGGATACTGATGTTTTTTGAGAATAAACAAAACTGCCCGGAGCCCCAAACGTGTGCGTACTGCATTGCCACACCGCCGCCATTACTAGCTCATTGTGTGGTAAGTTTGGTTTGTTTTGTCATAAAAGCCCTAGAATAGCTTTGACAACCAATTCGGTGGAACTAGGGTTAGTGTATCAGCATAAAGAATAGTGTACTAGTTCCGTTGGGTGCCCGCTCAGGTGTCGACCTCGTCACTTGACCAGGGTTCTAAATTACGAGGCGTTATTGGCTGTGTTAAAGCTCCTGAAGGAGGCTAGAAATAGGCAGCCGGAAACGATTACCTTACCTTACCTAGGGTACTTGACTGTATCGCTAGAATACCTTCCAATATTATTTATATTTTGGTTTGAACCAAAAAGTAATAAACGTGTATATTTTTTTGCGAGGCTTTTCAGGCTTTAAATAATTGATGAAAATCATTTAAAAAAAATGGATTTTATTTATCGGTACGTCACGTGATCACAAACACATCGATTTGGGTGAAGTCAGTTAGTATAAACAAACCGGTGTGATGTTTTTTGTTTGAAATTAAACTTGATTTAATCTAATTTAAGAATTGTAGAGATAAAAGGAAGTTTTACAGAAGAGGATAGTTCGAAATTGCTTGAAGTAGATTCCAAAATGGTGTTTCAAAGTTTGTTTATAATTACTAGTGACGTAACAGATACCACGTGACAGCCACCTATGCGTTTTCGCGCATAATTTTTCGTCCGAATTTTAAAATTCATTATTTACGTGTTTTTGACAAAATTTTGAAAAAAGAAAAAAATTCATATTTTTATTTTGTACATAGGCTTAATTTACGATTTAAAAAAAAAATAGTCAAGTACCCTATTCTGACAACGGAAAAACACTTGAGGTTGGTTGGTTGCTGGTTGGTATACATATATTTTACGGCTTGTATGCTTATTCAGAGACCCGCTTATAAACCTTAGTCAAGTATAAAACAGACACAGACATAATTTTTAGTCTTGTCTAGCTAGCCTTGATGTAATAAATTGAAATATAATAAAAGCAAGAATAATTTGATATAAATCGTATAATATTTTAAATTCAACTTTAACATCCAAAAAAAAAAATTAAAATTTTCATTTTAATCTGCTATACTATCCTGACCTATCTGCTACTACTATTATATTTTGTTTTATGCATTTCAAATATATTTTAAGGGTTGTTTACATGTTAAATATATCTCAGGTGAAACCCTCATTTCATTCCAAAAACCTAAAATTTAAATACACCCTCTTATTGCGCTTTCCTTACAGATATGAATGAGTATTGATGAGTTTTATGATTACTTAACTCAAATCACATTTAATTAAAAAAAAAATTCTTGGGGCTGGGGAGCCCAGTCGGTTAAGGCGTTCGCCTTGCACGCGGAAGGTCCCAGGTTCGGGTCCGGGCATAGCTTATATAACTGCCGACTAATAAACGGCCCGTGGAGCCAAAAATGTCCGACGAATAATACCCCATGTAGAGGGAGTGCACTTCAAATATGCTCCAAAGTCCCATCGCTGCGTACGATGTCACCCTTAACGGTTGCGTTGGGTGCCTTTTCAGGTGGCGGCTCGTCACTTGACTGTGGTTCTAAATTATGACGCCCGTTGCCAATATCCCTCGTGTAGATATACACTTTAAAACAAACGAGCGGTTTTAACTCAGTCTGAGTCAATTTCCACTCCTTTCCGTGCCGAAAATGCACTTCTCCTATAGGAGTGAATTTCACTCTCTTTCGGAGTGGTAAAGAATGAAACAATCTGCGTCCTACACTCTTAAAACGAGCGGTTTTAACTCAGTCTGAGTTAATTTCCACTCCTTTCCGGTGCCGAAAATGCACTTCTCCTATAGGAGTGAATTTCACTCTTTTGTTTTATGAGTGTAGTGCGAAGATAATTCAAAACTAACTAACGAACGAAGGAGTTTTAACCCATGATTCATTTTGTCAACCGGGTAATTTTGGATCTTTTTTAAATCTATAGTCAATCTTTATCAGCCTGTATGCACTACGGGTTCTTGCTTTAAATAATTTTGACTAATCAATATCATCTTACGATTATTTTCACCTGCAAAATTAAATAGTTCGTACCCTGCACTAGGATTTTCTTTAGGAATTTAAAGAATTAGAAGGTATATAACATTTCCTAAAGTGAAATAATCTAATCGGAACTTTAGAACAATACCGAAGATTCAGAAAGAAGAATCTTATATAAAAAAAGCTATTAAAACAATTTTTCGACGAAATTGAGAAAAAAGATAAAAACTTTTTTATGCGAACGAATTATCACAAAAGAATTTTTTAGAAAGACCAGCTAAAGAGCTCCACTGTTGAATTAAATAGCGATTTCCTTGATTATACTTTTTTAATCCTAGTGACGTTTTACAACTAAAGATTTGTTCAAGAAAAAGCAGTTAGCATCACAAAGTCTAATCATGTCCAACAAGGAGATACCGTGTTTTGATATGACTTTTTTTTAAAAGTGCTTTTCAGAATAACATCTAGAACTTTTAGATTGAACAAAAAATTAAGTTTAAACAGCAAATTAACGACAAAAGTTTTTAAATATACGCTGAAAAGTGACGTAACTGACAAATTAAGACATCTTTTTGGCTTAAATGCATTTACATTGCAAAAGTCTGATCAAAATCATTGTTACAATAATTACTAAAGCATTTAATATAAACATTTGGGCAAGAATAAAACGATTCGTAACCTTTTACATATGGACATTCAAAACTTAGAACTAATTTTTAAAAAAATAGTCATTTTGCTGATACTTCCTTTGTCCGTATTACTTATATTTCGAGAGAAATATACAAATAATAGTTGGTAGATTAACATTGTAAAACCAACTTTAGCTAAACTTTAACAACTTACTTTAAATTAAACAACTTTTTATAGTGAAATTAAATGTTTCATTTAGGAGCGGAATAATTTTTTTTGTAAATATGCACCTAACTAAAGTTAGTGGATCTAGTTATTGGACCAGGTTTTTAAAAAAATATTTTTTAAAAATTAATATTAAGTTTTAAAGTATGAATAACAAAAAGGTATATAGCAAAACGCAGATAAAATTAAAAAAATATTTTTATATCCTTCAAGCAAAATGAAATTATTGATATTTATCGTTATCGAGGACAATAATCTCTACGTATAAATTAATAATTTTGCTCTACTAGTTAAGTGCTGAGAGTAAAGTCTTCAATTATAAATTTATTTCAATTACTCTTATGAATATAAATTCGCTCTTATTAGAAAAACTCATTTTAATTGATTGCAGTTAATATATAATAGTTAAATATAATGTGTTCATGCAATCGAAAAATCAAAAATCAAAACAAAAAATTTTACCTAGACATTAGCATTCAGTAATTATTACTTTCATGTAATACGCACAAGATTTTCTGTAACAATTTGTGTTAAATAGCCTTTACTTTGCAAATTTGCATTACACTTTCGAAACCCTCTTTGAACAATCACTTCTTCCCACACTTAACTTCACAAACGCGGAGCGTTTATTTTGTAGAAAAGATTTTAAGAAATCTCCGTTGTAAGATTTCCGTGAGGCAGTAACACTTCGTTAAATTTGCATATTAATAACATAATAGGAAGCTAAGCGGGTATACAGGGCATGAACTGTGTTCTTATAATAAATGGCAGCTTTCGCAAACAGAGCTAATTACCAACTGAAAATTTCGCTGGCCTAGAATTTTGATCGAAAATTCCCTCAATACCTCGAGGTAATTTCGCTCTCCCGAGGTCAAATTAGGCTTTTATTTCGGGTGCCCGAAATATTCACGAAAGACTAACAGAAAGACGCTTATTTAATGAATCCCGTTGAGTGGAGCACGAGAGGTCGCGTGTCAAAATACAGAAACTTCTCATCTTGAGGTTCCTAATTTAACACGGAGGAGTTCGGATTGATCACAAATTCCGAATAGGCTAGCTACTTTGTCGGGAAGAAAACTTGTTATTTGTTGGTTTTAAACGTAAATAACTAATTTGTTGTTGATTGAAAGAAGATAATTTTTGAAAACTGCAAAAATCCACCTAAACGCATTTATTTGATCGTGAAGGTTCTGTGTGTATTGAAGTTTTTAATTTAACACGGAGTAGTTCAGATTGATCATAAATTATGAATGAGCTAGCTACTTTGTCGAGAAGAAAAATTATTGTTAGTTTTTAATGTTTTTTTTTAAAAAGGTAAATAACTAATTTCTTGTTGATTTAAAGAAGATAAATTTTTGAAAACAGTAAACATTCACCTAAACATGTTTATTTGATTAACATTTTGATGAAACTTTGGTTAGCTTTAAATGAATAGATATCATAAATTTTCAAAAAATATACATTTTGTATTCTTTAGTATAGCTCAGTTACTCTTCTATTAAACTTTTGACTTTTACAACAAAATACAATTCAAAAATTGTAAAGCAAAAAGTTTGTAGAATATTTTCTAGCCTAATCATTATTATAAAATAACCGCGTTTACTTCTTTTAAAAAAAGCAAGCTGCTTACAATACTAATAGAATAATATAATAAATATAAATAATATACTAAATAAATATAATATAATAGTAATTATTTATTAATTATTAAAATAAATAAATAAAAATAATAATATATAAATATATTAAAAAAATAAATATAAATAATATAATAACTAATAGTAATTAGCAATAACTTATAGAATAACAATTAATAAGGTAATGACCAATAGAGTAATAACTAATAGAATAATCGGGTATTATCACCTTTCCCACCAAAAATCCAGTTCCATTGTTCATAACCCAATATTTTACATTCAAAAGCAAAATAAAACATTAACGGATTATGCTGAGTTTATTTATATTTAGAAACCATCAGGCAGCGACAACTAAATGCTTCAATTTATCTAATCTAAATGCAATACTAGTAATTACAAGGCTTTAGTGAAAGTTTAACTATCTCTTTTATTTATTTTATGACTCTGACTTAATCTTATATAATGCGAACACACCAATTTAAGCACTTTCTATTCAAACGTTTTATTTTGTGACATACTTTATTAAGTTTAATCCCCTTCGGGTAATATTTATTTTGAATGTAAATTTTAGTTAGAAGTAAAAGACTATAACGCTTTATATATATGCTTTATTAAAATTACTATTTTAGGGTTTGTTTAACTGCAATATTAAAATTTATGTGTGCGAGTATGTATAGACATTGATTTATTCTAATTTTTTGTTGTTTGGGGACATTTATTCGCATTAGTTTTGAAACAATTGAATGCTAAAGTTGCGCAGAAGCTATATAAGACATTTCCTTCATTCTAAAAATATAGATCATCCTATCTTTTAATTACCGTTAATAAATATTTAGATAACATATAAGTTTATAAATTAATGGTTTTATACAAAGTATTTTATTGAAAGCAAGACTGTTTATTAAACCTTTTAAATGCTAGCAATCTTTTATGAAACACGGAATTTAATAAACGTGCTTCAATTTACTTTTTCACTTCTTTTACGCTTCGGTAATAAAAAGAAGCCACACAACATGAAACTTCTTAAAGAATTTCAGTACACTTTGAAGCCGCATGTTTATTTTAAAACTTAAAATCAAAGTGAAGACATTCGAGATCATTGAAAAGAACAAAATCGCGGTATATTTTTTTGGCAAGGCTAAAATTGAAAACGTGATAAAATCGTTTGTTACCAAAGAACGACAAACAAAATGCTCTGTCGTGGTTTTCCTCAGTGCAACAAAGTTTCCCTCTTGTGAAATCTGAGTTTTAGTAACTCCCCTGATGCTATAGGAACGCTTTTACATGTTCGACCGAGTTTATAGAAAAGAAAACAGTCCCCGAAGCTGTGCTTTGTGCAGGTTTGCGTCTTTTCATCATTCAATCGAGACTTTGGTTTGACAGGATTGAAACACTGACTTTAACCCATTAACTGTCCATTTGTGAATACCATTAATACCTTCATTTTTGAATGAAAACTTAAAAACGTTATAAAAATTGGTTAAAAACGTACATTTTTTTCCAATTCATTTTATGTGTAATTTAATTTGTCCTTCATTAATTGTTCAGGACTTTAGTCCTTGTCCCATATTTTGTTTAGTTAGATAAACTTAAGCAAAAAGCTCATTTTAGGTTGACAAATTTTCTTACCAATCGTCATTTATGGATTAAGTTCTCAAAATAAATTATGAAGATGAAAGGTGTCCCAGGTGTTTATTTTTAGATGAGCCTTCTACCAGACCTTATTACTGTGTACATTTATCTTAGATGAGAACCAGACATTTTCATTAAAAAAAATATATTTCGACTTTTTCTTGATACTATGTCTTGTTTAGTCCTATGGTTTTGGTTTGTCGTATATATTTGGTTTATTTAGATGAACTTAAATAGAAAGGTCGTTTTCGCGTGGCAAATTGGTCGTTAATGGGTTTACCAGAAATGAGTTGAAGCTGTAGCGACGTTAAAATTCACCCAAAACAAAGTGAAGGCTTAAGGGGGAATGGGCGTGCTGGACCGGGGGTCTCCAAAGTAAAGTGTATCAGTGTTAATCCTATGGAGAAAAAAAAAATATCTTCTCTGCCACATTTCTCCGGCTGTATTGAATATTTTTACAAGCGGATTTTTTATGTGATAAATGTAGCTGACTTATAGGTACCGACCTTCCCACTTTTTGAAATTGGTTCGAATATTTTTTTAAACTTTCAGTAAATAATTTTACACGAAATATTCAAAGCAATTTCAAAAAGTGGGAAGATAGAGACCTGTAAGTTATCTACATTTATTATTTAAAAAAAAAGTTTGTTAAAATATTCAATACAGCCGGAGAAATGTGGCAGAGAAAATAGTTTTTTTCCCCATTGAATTAACACTGATGCACTTGAGTTTGGAGACCCGCGGTCCAGCGCGCCCATTCCCTATTAAATTGATGGTTCCTTTGAAAGTGTTCTAATTTTGTTATATTTGGACTAATTAGATTGAGACCTACCATCCTGAAATTAAAAACTAATATCTACAAATGCCATAAGTGGGATTTGATTTCACCCAATTTGTACAAAACGAGCCGCTCTTTAATAAATCGGCATTGTCATGTGAAGACTTTTTTAACGCTGTAAATAATACACTCTATAGAACTTCATAGAAAAACTGAATTATTTTTCATTCAATACTAAATTTACCATTTCTTTCTATGTGATACATAATTAAACTATCAATTAATTTTAATGCTAACAAGTATCACCCTAAGTATACACTATTAACTAAATCCTTATGGTTTTCAAAGTATTTAAGACACTGGTACCTCGAAATTAGTGAGAGTGGTATTGGAACACTATTAAAATAAATCCGTCATATTATGTTTGAATTGCTAAGCAGCCAAAAGGGTTCTGCCAACACAGATGGTTTTTTACCTCACACTTAGCCTTCTTAGATTATTTTAAGTAGAAAAATATAGGGAATTTGCTTCTTGTAAACAAAACAAAATTTCAGTTTATCCCTTGTTTGGCTTTAATGGAACGTTCTTCAACTAAACCATTTCAATTAAATGCTTTTATATTCATGCTATAAAACATGTTATTTTCGAAAAATAATTGTTTGTTTTTCGCGAGAAAAGGATGGAATCAGCATTTTAGAAGAAATGTTTTCGATCTCCAGTTTTTCATTTTTTTTGTTTCATTTTTGTTCAAAATACGTTGAAGGTTTCAGTTGCATCTATATCAAACTAACAAACATAAAGCAATACTGTTTTGGACTTGTATTTTTCCACATGGAGTTTTTATATCACATTCATTTTTCCTTCATGATTCTAATACAGCAAATAAAAATAAATTTTTCAAATATTTTTCTATTTGACATTCGTTGCTGTTCTAAGTAAACGATTTTTATTCAGTCAATTTCAGAACTTTTCTATTATTATTTTAACCACATACCCGTTAGTTGGCTAAAATCAAGTTTGATATTTTTACTTATTTAAGCATGTAAGATTTATTAATGTAAATAAAAATTTTATAAGCATTATTGTTTATTAGTGGAGCTTCTCTATCTTAATGTTTCATTATTATAATGCTAGAAAAATTATTTCCTTTTTCTACTAACCATATTATTAATACATCCAAAAATTAACTAATAAATATTTCCATTTTACATTTGTTTTCGTTTTTAGTAAATTAATATTTTTTAATGTTATATGTTATATAACAAAAATATTAAAATAGTTCAAAATCAAAACTTCAATTATAAATTTTTATAAATTTGAAGAAACAAGTCATAAATTTTAGTAATAGACACTTATTATATTAAATGATAAATTTAAAAGTATTAAATAACTTTTTCCATTTATTTTCATTGAAAGTCGAGCTATAAATTTTAAAAATATTTTTTTCTTCCCTCGTAGATTTCATTTTCTTTTAAAATCGATTTTTATTCTAATCTCTGATGTTTTGGTTGTATTGCAGATTAAATTTAAGATTAATTGTATTAGGATTGCTTAACTTTATCATGCATCAAAATATATAAAAAAATCATAAACAAAATAAAAAGCTTTATATCGAATCCATTAATGTATATTTTATTTTCGTAATGTGTTCTTAGCTCTACATTTTAAAAAAATATTTTTTTGAAATATTCTGCTCAATGATATTACAAGTTAAGAAAGCATATTTATAACTACGACCAAGTTTTGAGTTTGTTTAAATAATCAAATCTTCAACTTTTCAATAATATCCAAGTTTAATACTGTTTTATAGGAATTTTTTCTCTCGACATTTTGCAGTAAATTTCTGACCAAAGTAAAAAAATTCAAGTAAATTATTAGAATTAATAGGTAATATATCTTTATTTTATAGTTTGCATTACATTATCCTTTTTTATTGTTATGAGAGGGCATACGAAAGACTTACAAGTTCTTTCCTCTACCAATTTGCAAAGTGATTTTAATGCAACGTGAAGCTTAGTTACGAGTCAACCAATACTAGAAACGAGTGCTTTGGTTATCGTATGTGTCACGCAAAGTAAGAAAAGTGCAGCAATTTGCTAAATTGCCAAAACGCTTTGATTTGAAAACATCGATAATAGCACATGCTGTCTAATGAAGAGTAACACAGAACCGGAGAAGAGTAATGTAATGTTTAACCCATTAATCCATAATTTTTTTCTGTTGGAATTTTAGTTTCAGTGTAGTTCTTTACGGTTGTTCTTGTCTAAAACGAAAATTTCAGGGAATTGGTGAATTTTTCGTTTTATTTACCTTGTGTTTCTGGAAACTATAGGAATTATTGGTATTTTGTATCGATAATCTTTCTGTATTTCTTTTTTGTTTTCATAGAACACAATGAACCATCCAATATTTCCCCCTATATCATTGTTATATGTTACTAAGATATTGTAATTAAAATTCTGTTAAATATCATATAATATGTTTAGGACTGAAAAATGAATACTTGATAAATATTACAAAAAATCAACTACGAAAAAACCTTTCAATTTTTTTATGTATTATTTATCATCATCATTAAAAATAGTGCTGTTATCATTATTAAAATTATTGCTGTTATCATTATTAAAAATATTGCTGTTATCATTATTAAAAATATTGCTGTTATCATTATTAAAAATGTTGTTATCATAGAATGAGATAAGGAAGTATCTTTATAACGAAATGCTAAGTATCTAATAAATTCACACATCGGCTTATTTCCGTGAATTTCTACTCAGTTTTAACACCGAACCTTACTAAGATGAAAATTTACAAAAGACTATCTACACTACAAAATCTCGGAAAAAAGTTATACGGAGAAACTATCCGATATTTTGAATTCCGAAGTGTTTGTTAAGAAATTGAAACAATATTTATCTATTTTAGATGTTTACATAAAATTTGTAACACAGAAGTACGAGATAATAGCATAGGGAATCATTAAAATAATTGTTGTTTGAGGCTACCAAATGGTTTTAGATTCCACACTACGTCTATAACGTAAAAGTTGAAGGTATTATAATCGTTCAGTCCGTCTGTCTGTACATCATACGTCACCCACTTTCACAGAACAAACCACAAGTACCAAAAACAAGTGGGATACGTCATATTGAAAAAAAATTGGCCCCGAATTTCATTAAAAAATTATTCGAAGCTTATTAAAAAAATTAAAAATTTATTCTCCATTTAATTAACAAGAAAATTCTATTTTTATTCAATATTTCCAGTGTTGCCACTTCGTCAAATACACGAGAAACTTTATTCAAAATAAAAAAAAAACTTGAAGGAATGTTTTCTGTGTAATATTTTTGAGTACAAATCAGTTCATAGTTTATATCCCAATAGAGTTCTTTAGATGGTTCACTATACAAGTATATTAAAAAAGCAGCAGAGAAAGTTTCAATTTTTATTTGCATAAATATTTCTGTCATTTTAAACTTAATTTTTAGCGAATATAAGGAACATTGATATTAGAAGTTTCGCTTTTATTTTTTTAGCAAGGCTTGTTTCAGGTGACGTAATTCCATCCAGATTTCGTTCCTTTATTTCCTTCGATCGACTCTCCGATTGGTGTTCTGTTTCCACAAGACATCGATTCATTAATCGAGGCTCCAGAAAGAATGTACTTTCATTCAGCATTTATGTTGCCACTAAAGACCTCAAACATGTTCATTGTACTTTATTTTTATTTTTTGAACTGCAAATTAATTTAGGAAACGATAAAGATTATTAATTAAATTTGTGAAAGACAAAGTGAATGAAAATATGCAAATATGGCAAATTAAAGGTTTAAACTAGAACCAAATATTGCAAACCTAATTGTTTTAATCTACTAATTATTAGATAGAATATATCGCACCGTACGCGGAAAAGAGACCTATCGCGAAAAAGACCATTCTTCAGGAGAGCCGTTTAAAGTTTTAGTAAAATTTCAAATTATCACAAAATCGTTCCAAATGAACCTAGATCAAAAATATTTGGCATGGATATCCGTTTTATGAGTATCAAAAGGTATGCATAGTCATTTTTACTTTAAATTTGCCTTTGCTGAGATATTTTCAGATAGGTCTTTCTTTCGCGTACAAATTTGAACGATTTTGTTCGCGAAAGAAAGACCTATCTGAAAATACCTCAGCAAAGGAAAATTTAAAGTAAAAAATGACTATGCATACTTTTTGATACTCATAAAACTGATATCCATGCCAAATATTTTTGATCTAGGTTCATTTGGAACGATTTTGTGATAATTCGAATTTTTACCAAAACTTTAAACGGCTCTTATGAAGACCGGTCCTAAAAAGTTTGGTGCTAAATTCATTCTAAATATTAAGGAAACATACTTATGAAGAATAATCATTTACTTAATGCATTTTTATAATCTAATAATATATTGATCAACAATAAGAATATATTTTTTTTAATTAAATTTAACAGAAAGCTTGACCAATTTAATGAAGTTTATATAATGAGGTTTATCTCTTATCATGTAATTACGATACTATTTTAAAGTCATGTTTATTTTTATAATTTAATATATCCAATGATTGAAACCCTAATAGTTTGTTTATATAAAAAAATAGGTGCTATGAAACGAATGACTTTTACAAAATCAGGACTTACAAGATAGTATAAGAAATGATATCCACATTTTTCTACAAAAACCTTTCAATCTAAATTTTTACTATGTATCATGTTTAAAATTAAAACAAAAATAAATTTTGAAGCATTATTAAAATCTTAAAATCATTTTAAAACTCATGAAAATAAAAAAAAATTTAAAAGTAAGTTGTAAGGATACTTCATACCTTAAGTATACAGTTGAATTCACTGACTTTATATCGCATACTGTCAAGTTGTAGCAATTGAGTTTAGATTTATAGTAAAATACCGACGTTGAAAATGATTTAAAACTATTTATCGTTTGCTAATATATTAATTTGAAATTGTACATATTGACATATCATTTTGCAATCTACACATATTACATGAATTTTTTTTATATATATTTATTGTACTAAATACCACAAAACAAAGCTTTTGAATGAGTATTTCAAATAAAGAAACAAAGAAAAAATTTTAATCAAAAAACGATCGCGAAAGAAAGACCTATCTATTAATTGCAGCTGAACTAAGGCTCGGATCGATATGCCGATTGCACCAATCGAAAGATTTCAAAATTTTGCATCCTATAGTAGTGTTATCTTAAAAAAGTTAATTTTTGTCGATAGGTCTCTTTTCCGCGTACGGTGCGATATTAGCTACTAGTTTTTTAAAGATATTTTTTACTTAAAATTATTTAATGGAGTTACTTAATTTAAAGCCAATGAATTGTTAAATTATATGAGAAAATCGTAAATAATTATTGAAGAAAAATGTGTACTAACGGATGCGTTTGAGGAAAAAAAACAGTCACAAAAACACATGCTTTTGCTAAATAGCATATATATTTTATATAAAAGGTTTCAAGCTTTGGCTAGTGAAATGTCAGTCATTTTAATTAGGTAGTAAAACCTTTGTTATAAGGTTTTCTTCGAAACCGTAATGGCATCAGTCTCTTATTCATGTCATTAGTTGACTCAAATGAAAATTATATTCACAAAGATCTCTGAATAGAAATGAAGCAAGATTCACTTCATAAAACATCTCATTAGAGCGAATTTTTCACAGACGGACAAACAGAGTGCGTTTTTATTCATGCAATTTTTTTTCAGCGTCGGAATTAGATTTAAAACTACCTAATTTTCCTTTTGAAAGCAAGCAAAAAAAATGGAAGCTAGTTTCTGTGGAAAAGTTCATTGCGTGCCTTTTTGAATTTCATCATTTTGAACTTGGAGCAGCATGTGATAAAAAAATGCAGATAAAAAAATTGTGGATAGTAAATTTTGCGTTGGAGCTCAGTTGTTGAGCTAAGAAGAATAAAAGTAAAAAGATGTTGATTTCGCATGTATGTTTTTAGTTTTTCGGCAAGGAATATAAAATGAAAATTTTGATATGTGTAACACAATGTGGGGAACTCGGGTGCTTTTACTTTGACCTTGTGTCAGCGTATAGTTATTTATCTGCGAAAGTAAACTTGCTTTTGAAATGTATTTTTTTATTAAATTTATTTAAACTGTAAAAGAGTTTTTCCCGACGTACAGCGAAGTCATAAGTCATAAGAGGGTACATCTGTACAATATGGCAAAATAAAAGATTTTATGATACACTGTAAAAGTTATTTAAAAAAATGCAAATTGAATTAAGCTACATTGCTTAATGGCGACACAGTTATTAAAATTTTATTTAATTATATAAATTATTGATGTTGTGGATATCTGCGTGGATAGTTATAGTAGGAGACACCGAGGCTAGTTTTTAAATGGGGCAATTTTTTTCCCTGGCCTTATATTGGAAATGCGCCTTTAGTAGGGGGCGCCAAAAAGTAGTTTACTTTATGAAACAACGCATGTCAAATACAAAAGTCTTTGTTCAGTGGGTGTTAATTTACAATCATTCTTAAATACTCACATCTTTATTTATCAAAAGAGACATTTTCTCGGTAAACAGATATAATGTACCATGATATGGATTTCATCTGTTGAAAAAATATTTTTCTTTTTCGATTACTACAAATCTTTAAATTTGTATTTAAGCACTTTTGAAAAAACTAAAAATTTTTTTGTCAATTTTGAGTAACCATTTCTGAGAGTGTGATAAGCTAAGGAAAATATGTATTCTGCACTAATATTTTCGGTATTTCTTTGTCAGTAGACGATTTGTAAAATATTTTTTCTGCAGCATTACGGATTATTTCTGGCATTTTTGTTGCCGGAAATTTTGTGTAATATTTTTTCTAATAACATGGAACTTTTGCTGTTTATCTGTATAAAAATAATACAACTATTCCTTTTGCGTATCTTATACAATTCATATTGTTTACTTTTTATTATAATGTTGTAGCAAAGTAAGACTCGAACGGTTAGGGAGCTGTGGCTCAGTGGTAAAATACGGCACTGCAAACCAGTAGTTTGTGGGATCGAACCCGGGCATAGCACAAATTTATAATTTCGTTATTCCTTAGTTTGATTTGTTTCTCGTTATTACTTAATTTATGTAAATTAGTTAATTTCTATAACCTTCTAGGCTAGAAGGTTCTACGGCTCTATGTAAAGGATTGTAACTATCCAGTTTGGTCATTAAAAGTTTTGAGAAGAAACCTATAGCTATCTTGTCATTATTTGAATTCAACACGTTAACGTATTCCCCTCTCCATCTACGTGACAATATATTTTCTGAAATATTAACACTTACAATTCACTTGTTGCACCATTATTTTGAAGGTTAAAGTATAGGCGCTAATATTGCCTTTTCCACCCAAAAGAAACTTACAGTAAAAAAATAAAGACAAATAAAATGTTTGTATCAAGTAGGCTCAGATAAAGAAAAAAATTCGAAGACTTCGTCAAAAACCAAAATGTCAGTTATCCTACATAGATGGCTTTAAAAAAAACCTGCCCCATACAGATTTCTGATCTAATTTGTTCAAAAAATATATATATTTACCATTGAAATGTGTATATGTGACATGCATAGTTGACACCATTTATATGAAAATCTAAACATTAATACCTTGCTATATTACTTGAGTGCATTTGTAAGTATAATTTTTTAAATGATGTTATACAAAGTTGCTATTAGAATATTCTGTTTTACTTAGGGTATTCAATTGAACCGTCTGTAATTAAACATCCATAATTAATAAAAAATATATCAATGATAAGGACTTATATTTGTAAAATTTTACCGATAAAATGGATTTTGCTTTTACCCAACACACAAATGTAAACCAGTATTAATCCCAATGGCTTTACGAAGTCTGGTCTCGTTGCTAGAAAGTGTTTATTTAAGATATTATAGAATTATAAGAAGAATAGATGAAGTAGATTCAATCGATCTTAACCCTTCCGGCTAAGAATCTAAACGAATAAACAAAACTTAATAGTTTCACTGGTCAATCTGAGTTCCTAAGGCACAGCAAGAATCAAAATGGTCTTAAAATAGAGTAAAGGCCCTTGTCTACTATTGTGCTATTCTACACTGTTAAAAATTCCTCTAATTTACTATCATAGTTGTCGTGATGGGGTCTAGTGATAGTTTTACTGTTCTGAGGAAAATAATCAATTAAGGAAGAATCATTTACTTATAACATGCGTTGTGTCTTTTTCACAATAAAACCAGTTTCAACCAAATTATTTCTTAAGATAAGATTAGATAAACTTTAGACAAATTCAAAGTTAATTATTTTTTATTAAAGTCTGAGAGAGGCACACATGAAACATTATAGATATGGAAGGGTACCTTAGTCCGTGAAGAGTCGCTAAATATCCATGCTTACACTAAATAAGGTTGTTACTTTAACAATATACAGCGTATTTATGACAGAGCTTTTCACATTTTACTTGTCGTTAACTGGAGGACCTCTAAGTCCAACCAACGTCTACCACAGTCTAACAGAATCTACTGAAATCTAACTAAAGTCAAACTAAAGTCTGGTCAAAGTTCTCGGTCCGATCGTAGGAAGGAGAAAAGGGCCTGCCTCCCACGTCGGCACAATAGTCTAATAAAAAAAATAAGTGCTGCCAGCACTCTTTGCTGTAAATTTACATATGATGTAAAATTTATTGTGTAGTACTGGCGGAAACGTTTGCTGGCAGTGATGGGTGCACCTATCTTCTTGGTTAAACGCTGCCGGAGTAAGTTGTTTATATGACGTCGTGAAAACATCAGTTTGCTGTAAAACCAATATTAAAACACTGATCTAAAAAGCAACAGCAAAACGCGTTGAAATGTTACACAATTTTTTACAGGTGTAAGCAAGAAAATTCCGTGGTCATTTATTGTTTTTCGCGTCTGTTATTCATGACTCTGTACTTCTTCTGTTGCTAGCACTGAAATAAAACGTAAAATGCCTATCCATGTGTTTGACTGTTTGGTCATATACAATGATAAATTAAAATACTAAGAGTCGTAACAGAGAGAAATTAACATGACTAACAGACTAAGATTAACAGACTAAGAGAAATTAACATGTTTCCAATGCAACCATGACATGCTTTTGACGTCACTGACGAAGAAAATGGGCTGCAAATGACGACTTTTGGCTTCGTTGAGTTTGTGATGCTTTAAGGGTCAATATTATAAAAAGTGCCAATTGACAGATGTGATGAGGAGTTACAGATCTGATATAACATTATTACATATTACAGATCTGATCTAATTATTTTATAATATCATCTACTCAAACTTAAAAATAAAGCAAAAAATATGCTATAACGTCTTAAGAACATGTTTACGAAATATTGGTATCCGATATCTTATTTTGGTCACAAATAGAAATTTTTATAAATGTTACCGATCTAAAAATATATATAAGGAAATTGTATTTTTTATGTATTTATATCGTATTGTCAAACTGCAAATAACGTTGGCTTCTTCACGTCTACGAAAACTATCATTTGATATAAAATTATATATTTCTAATACTTTAGGGTGCGTTACCTGTCTGAGATACTCACAAGTGTGCGTATTAAAAAAATAAATTACACATTCTTACTTATTTTTCTGTTTGAAGTTTCAGCATGGAACTTTGTAAACAGTCTACGCGGACGATTGCATGACGTAGTTCTCTTCCTGAGATGACGTTTTTAGCCAGGAACTTGTTTCGGAAGTTGATGTCACCGATCTGACATGTTAACTTGTGACATGCATAGTTTGCGTCTTATTGCGTATTACTGGTAATTTTTTTATAAAAAGTTAAGCACAATATTGAAAACATTTTATTACATTAAATAAAGTAGTTTTCATTCTAAAGTATATTTGTTAAGACAATATAAAACGATTAAGATATCTTTGCAAAACAAGCATCGTTAGTTGTGACACATTTCCGATATGATATTTGAAAACTTCAACACCTTTCCCAGCAAGAAACACAAAATGAGCTGATTTTATTATGATTTTAAGCAATAAGTCATTACTAAGTAAGAAAAGTAGTCTCCTTTTTTATAAATAATATTTAAAAATCGGTCGGGATGGAAATCGACCGTTTTTCTAATATTGACCGTTAAATGGATCCGGTATTATATGTACAAGAGAGAATAAATTACAAAAATTTATAAAATTGAATAGCTTAGTGAAAGAAAGTACTAAGTGACATAAAGGTGAAACCGAGAAAATTGGCTTGTAAGTTTTTTAGTTTGCACCCAGAACTGTTGAAAACGGTACTTGCAAACGGTAAAAAACATACTTAACTTTAAGTTTATGAAAAGGAGAAACATGTTATATTTAAAGAATAGAATAATATGTTCATTGACACAAAAATCTAAATTTTTTCAAAAATGTTACTTACACGTTCTTTCACTAAGCTCTTCAATTATGACTAAAACTGGATTAACGATACTATTTGACAAACTAACTGTAAACACTCTTTTTGTATATGAATCCTTTTAAGTTATAATAGTTTAATTATGTGTGCATGTGCATGACAACAATGCGATATTTTTGTTTACTAAATGGCTTCATCTATAAATGAACTTTTAATTGATATGTGAATTTAATTCTTAAAAATTCGTGGCAAGATTCTGTGTCGTACTACAAATAGAAATCCGGTCAATTAGATATAATTTTTTGTGATAGTAATTGTTTTTTAGATATATTTAATTGTTATAAATGAATATAACTTCTACAGTGCAGATCATAATTATAAGGACAGTCGATTATTTTGGGATACCGAATTAAAACTTTACTGTGTACAAGAAAAGGCAATACATACTTGTTGAAATTGTCATAAAAGCAAAATTTTATCCTTTATCAAATTATAAATATCAAAAATTATGTTAAAAGGGATAAAATAACAATTTTCATAAAATTTTAGCGGTTCATAATTATAAGGACATCAAAGATTTTGCTGCTTTAACTTACATATGATCAAAATATTACAGATAAATATGGTTATTTTTAACTGCGGTCCTTATCTGAATCCATATATAAAGTCTGAAAACTTCAGAAACAAGCATCAGTCAAAATGACGCGTGGGAACGAACTTACGACTTCTGAAGTGAGGAAAGTGTGGTTTCTTCGCAGAAAAGGTATGTCTTTGCGGCGTATTGCCACTAAAATGAAAAAGTCTAAAGCTGCTGCTGAAAACGTAATCAATCGTGGATTAAATGATTCGGTGTTAAAAAAAATCTGGTCCCAAACCAAAACTGACTGAGCGAGACCGAAGAATCATCGTACGCCGTGCTGTTATTCAAAAGATGTCTGCTTCTGCAATTGCGCGTACTTTTGAAAAAGATATTTCAAAGTTAACAATTGTAAGAGTTTTGAAGAATTGCGATTTCACAAAGTACGTTAAAATGAATAGAAAACCGGCGTTGAAGGCTGAACATAAAAAGAAGCGAATACAATCTGTGCGGAAGTGGATTGCTGACGGTGTGAACTGGAGAAATGTTATATTTTCTGATGAAAAGCGTTTCAATCTTGATGGTCCCGATGGTTGGAATAGTTACTGGCATGATTTAAGAAAGGAAAAAGCAATCAGATGGATCAGGCGTTTTAAAGGTGGATCGCGTATGTTTTGGGGAGCGGTTTCAGTCAACGGAAAAACGGATTTGGTACTTGTGCCTAGCAATATGAACACATAGTTGTATTTGTAAATCTTAGAAGTACATCTACTTGCTTATTGTCTTTAGGAGGTGACAATTTCGTTTTTCAACAAGACGGAGCTTCTTGCCACACCTCTAAAGCGGCAAAAGAGTGGTTTGATGAACGAAATATCAATCTTTTGACATGGCCACCTAATTACAGAGACCTGAACATTTTGGAAAATGTTTGGTCTTACATGGTGAGGCATGTTTATGCGCAAGGCCAGCAGTACAATTCATTTGAAGAGCTAGAGGACAAAATTTATGCAGTATGGGACAGTATCGATGCTGGATTTTTGAAGAAACTTGCTGAAAGTATGCCCAGTAGAATGTCTGATTGTTTAAGTAAAAAAGGAGCAACAACAAAGTATTAATTGTATAAATAATGACAATAAATTGCACTGTCCTTATATTTCTGGACCTCCATTTATTTTCCATTACTTCTGTTTTTCACCTGTACTTTTAAATTATAGAGTTTAAAGCTTATAAATAGTGTTTATACATGATATAAAAATAAACAAAATTATACGTGTTGTAGTAAATAGCTTTCAGTGTTGCTGAAGCCAGAAAAATCTGCTGTCCTTATAATTATGATCTGCACTGTATTATAGCCTAATGTATTCCTACATCACGCCATTAAATTTTGCTTGACTAACATGTACTTCATTCGAACAATTTTGTTAGCTGTTAAATATTTCATTATAAGTGTAAAATTTTATGGTTTCTATCTTTAAAATGCTTGCAGTGAACTTTTCAATAAAGAATTTCATCAATATAAGAAAATTTATAAAATTCAGTAATTATTTGATCAATAAATTACTTAATATAATTGTGTGACGTTAGTAGAAACGTTATAAAATAAATGTTATCATGTTTTGTATTTGAATCGTCAAATACTATGTTATATTTTGTAAATAAAATCCTTTTATACTTTTAGATTAGTTAAAATAGCTTCTTCAAAGACGACTGATTTTTTAAAAATTAATTTTATATACATTTGGTAATCCTTCTATGAATATTGGTTGTTACAATTGAGCTACATAATAAATTCAGTAATCTTCTTGAACAATTTTAAATAAAAATAACACTATATCGCAAATATAAGTAAGCAAATATAAGTATCGATATAAGAAATACATTTAGAAAAATATTTTTGAAACAAATATCGCCGACAGTGAATATTTTTATGAACCATTTCATCAATATAAGAAAACTTACAAAATTCAGTAATTACTTTATAAATTAATTATTTGATCTAATTGGCGTTAACGGAAGCCTTGCAAAATCAATGTTATCTTGTTTTCTAATTAAATCACCAAAGGGCATTTTTCTCAAATTTATTTAAATTCATCCGTGTATTTTATAAGATAATTAATGAGTGGTTGAAAAAAATGCCTGATTATTTCCCGAAATTAATAAACGTTTTCAATTTATTCAATCGGTTTTTATTAATTTACGTAAAAAATAAGTGATTTATATTTCAAGTGAAAACTTATTTATTAATGACGTTGAATGTCGTTTTTAATTTATGTATTTTATACCAAAAACATAGAAACCATAAATGTATGTTTTAGTTTATTTTTAACATGGTCACGCTATTTTCAGATGAAGAGAACATCAATAGTATATGCAATTTTATATTAATTACTTCGTGCGTCTGAATATCTTTATGGTCAAGCATTCGTGACAATTCTAACCCAGGTAAATGTGAAAGTTATAAATAAAAAGGAAGTTTTCACGTAAAGCATATAAACATTGCTAAGAACTTTTCTAAATTAATTAATAATTAAATACATAAATTATTTAATGTACCTTATATATCCACCTGAGACCCAACAAAATCCCATACATATATTCTTTATGGTGTGTCTACATTGGGACGATTTCTGTGTTAAAAATACTATCCTGCCGTCACGTTTGATGTCATATGCCGCTTTTGTATGTAATTATTAATCTGTAATTTTCTTTTAACATAAATCACTAACAGCACTATAACTAATTTCTGCCGTGGGTAAGTAAGCTGCAGTAACCACTTTGTTAAATTGAACCATTTTTGCTCTGAAATAATCAGTCAGTTAGTATACTATCTTTTTGGTTAAACTTTTTGATTTCCTGCAACAACGGTAAAAGTCATTTGTCTAGATATTGCAGTTTACCTGCTCACGGCAGATTTGTCTTACTAGTGTAGCAATACTAAATTAGAATATTCAATAACATAAATTATGTTTTAAAATAGTTTAATTACAAACATTTCGGATCTTTGAATTTCGTAACTATGCTGTAACTGACCATCTAGTGCGGCATAGTACCTATATGATAAAAACACTCATTTTTTTATTTTCCCTTTTTTTCGATGGATTTTAATTTTAAATGTCATTTTTGAAATGTATAAGTAACTTATTAAAATAAACAAATTTGATTATAACGAAGTAATGCCAAATCCGAGAAATGCCGAGTTTCAAGTAAAAAAATTTCGAGCCAATATGAATGTTAAAAAAAGAATTTAGAGACTCATTATATTTGTTGGACACCTGTTCCATCCTTATTTGAAAATTGCACTGCAAACCTTGATATTTTGAATAATTTGGTTTATAGTTTAAACTTTTAAATATTTCTGTTCTGTTTTTTTATGTTTCTTTTTTATATATATTTGTACTTTACCTACTTGTATTTCTAAAGTTAGTGTTACACTTCGTGGATGATTCATGGAGAGTTTTAAAATAAACTTAATTTAAAAAAAATCAGGAAATCTTATACAATATCCAATATACAAAACTAAAATTGTTTTTGTATATTTGTATACGTGTTCTGATATGCTTTTTCTTGAATCTAGGTCCGGACTTTTGGGGTTTATTAAATCCAGAATGGAGCTTCTGCACAAAAGGCCGAAGGCAATCACCAATCGATTTGGACCCCGCGGTCCTTTTGTATGATCCCCATCTCAAAAGCATTCATGTTGACAAATTCAGGGTAAGTTTCAATTTACACTTCAGATTCAATTGAAAGAAACACACTCAGGGTATAGAAACCGATAGTTCCTTACAAATAAAAAGAACAATTGGTTGAGGTATACTGTTTTTAATTTGTATTGAAACTGATTTGAAAAATGACTATATTTTAAACTGGCAATTACAGTATTAAATCGACACCTTTTTTAGAGAAAGCCTTTCCACTCAAAAACTGACTTGGTTGAAGTAGTCTGATATGCGAAATGCAATGCCAAAGCATAGCTTGCCATTTATTTTAGGTAAGTAATTGGTCTGAACAGGCTACTCTTTCTACGTCACAAGTAAAATGGTAACCCATGCAGAGGCCTTGTCTATCTGGAGGTGTTGATTGAATATAGTCATTCGTTTGGTTATTTTTTGTTTCCCCAGCTACTACTTTTTGAGTTTATCTTCAAAATTACAACAGTTACAACTTTTGAAAATTTGTATGTTCTTTCACATGGGAATAAGAAATACGTCAAACTAAAAAAGGAACATCCTGCATACTATTAATTTGATTGATTGATTGGGAAAATAAAATTAACTATTGATTACATAAGTTATCGGTACCGGTTAAGTTCCTTAGAAAGTAGTACAAATAATAAGTTTCACCACTTCTTGTATTGATGATTATTACTAGACATAAATATAATCTTTTGCAATATTTTTTTTATATAAATTAAATATATTCAAAATGTTTCAGCCATCAATTAAGGTATGCAAACACTTACATTGCAGAACTTTATTTGCATGCGACTAAAATTTGTAAATCATTGAATTTCACGATAAGTTTTTGAGGACAAACTCCAAGCTTGAAAGCTACCCTAAAATACAAAAAATGTGCCGTAGAAAACATAAGTAGTTTTTGTTCAAGGAATAATAGTTAGAATTTTTACATTATTAATTTAATTATGAAATAATAATAATTTTTTTATTATTTATTATTAAATTATTATTTATTATTAAATTATTATTTATTATTAAATTATTATTTATTATTAAATTATTATTTATTATTAAATTATTATTTACTATTAAATCATTACTTATTATTAAATTATTATTTATTATTAAATTATTATTTATTATTATTTATTATTACATTATTATTTATTAGTTATTATTTGAATAATGATTTTTTAAGCTAAGATGTTTTTATTTTTTCATATTGGTTAAGCTACTTGAATGTTTTAACCATTGAAGCAAAAAGGCGCTAATCCTATTTTTATTTTCACCGATAGAAGGGTTGAGCGAAAATTTAACAATTTTCTAATGCCGTTACTATTGAGTGTAAAAAAGCATTCATAATATTATCATGTATAATACCTTTGCTAAACTAACTTTTACAAATTATTAACTTTTTGCCGCATTACTTTTTTTTAACAATATCTGCTCCTTTACGTTTTGTATACTGTTTTCATTCTTTAAAAGAGTAAACACACAACAATTCAATAAATTAATAAAAAAGGAGTTTTAAGAAACAAAAATTACCAAATGTATTTAAAAATACGTTAAAGTTTATGTTTTTTTAATTGGGAGTTTAGTTAATAAATAAATATGACTTTTTTACCCTACGTATGCGAATTTGAAAAATTGGTTCCATGTATATATTATAAGGACCTAACTAAAAAACTTTCAAATACTTTTGAAAAAAAAATATGTTTAGCACTGACTAATTTATATTCTGTCAGTAATTTCAAAAATGGTTAATGACTTATGTTAATTGAAAATTGTAGGTAATTCTATGTCTTAAAGAAAAAAATAGAGAGAATGTTCCTATCCAATTAAAAAAACTATAAACTTTAATAAACCAAATACTTGCATTACAATTTTAACTACTTCTCTATCGATTTCCTAATTAAAGAGCTGTCCATACATTTACAACGATTTTTTTCAAAGTCGCAAAAAATGAATAAAAATTTATTTCATTTCCACTACCCTAAGCGACATTCTTAGCTGTTAATGAGCTCAGATCGATGGAGACTAGGGAACGTTTCAAATTAATCTTCATTTGAGGTAGAGTTTGTTTAAAAATAAAGAACATTTCAGAACTCAAAAATAGGAAATCCACTTACTTCGAACATATTTTAATTCGATTCTTCCATTTCAATTATCTCTGATTGCCACAAATGGAAATCAAAGTTATAATGTATGAGAAAATGAAATTTGGAGTTATAATCTATAAGAAAACGGAAATCAGAGTTATAATCTATAAGAAAATAGTTTTGGGGTCATTACAAACATAAGTAAGTTTCAAGTTAAATGTGATAGAGGGCGAGGGGAAAGGGGGGTTGGGAGATAGTAAAAGGAAAAGAATGAATATATTTTTTTACTTGTTTTTTATTTAATAATACTTAGCTTAAATTGTTTGGTTTTTAAAGGGCCGAGTAATTTTAAATATTATTGTCGCTTGTTTTAAAACCTACTTTACTTCTATGCGGATAAAAAAAATACTATTTACCATTGAATAGGTAAAAAAAAGTATTTAAATAGCTTGAATTAAATTATTAAAGAAAGGTTACATAGGAGGAAAAAAAAAGATTTTTTCTTTGTTAATTCGTTTCTCATAGTTTGTTATCATTATAGTTACGAATTCACAATTTGCGCATTGTGTCTTGAACAAGGGAAGGTAAATTTTTTTAACAATTAATTTACTGAAGCTTTTTAAACAGTTTAACGAAAATTCTTTGATTTAGAGTGAAGCAGAGGAAGCCGCTATAGTTTAGGCGAAAACCTTTTTTTAAGACATCTCCTTGTATTTAGCAATAAAAACCGTTATTAAAATATCATTTTTTAATTACTTGACATTAAAAATGTGATTTTATTAAAATTGGCACGGAATTTCAGCTACCGGATATTGTTATTTATTAAATTATAGCATTTTTTATGGTGTTCCTGTTCCACAGTAGTATTTTTTAAGTAATAGGATTGAGCAATGCCCATTTTTCTACTGGAAAGTTCGAATAAATTAATTGGGGAAAATATCACTCTATACTTCATAAAAATATTAGTTAATTGGAAGAATAAAAATGTACTAATAATCTACGCGCTTGAATTAAGCACCTCAGAATGTGCGCCAATCCTTAATGCCACAAAAATGATTAGCTGCTAAGAGTAATTAATCGACGGTAAAATAATAAAGAGTACTAAAAATTCTGTTTAAAAAAGAAAATAACGCATTGCACTGAAACAACAGAGGCTAAAAAATGGGCGTTGAATTATCAATTACGAAGCTGTCATTTGTGTAACATGGGCCAACACCCCAAACAGTTTCCATCTATCTATTTATGTAAAAAAATTGGTCAGGTTTATTGGCTTCAGGCCAACCCTTTTATAATGGTCAAAATGATAGAAACATCTGAAATGATTATCAAAATTAAATTGAAAACACCACATTTGCTGAAATATTTATTAAAATTTACCGATATGGTATCTATTACTTCGGTTTGAGCATATATATTTGGACTGTCACATTTATGTTATTGCTGTAGAACAACTGGTTTTCGATGACGTTTTATTGAGAAAATTTCTTAAAACAGTTCTACGTGACAGTTAATTATTATTAATGTAATAAACTTTTGTTACCTGCTGCATGTAAACCTTACTTCAATTATTTTTTTCAATTTTGATAAATTGTTGTCTAACTATAGTTTAACCTGTTTTACATTTTCTTGTACTTATCATTAAAATATTCATTGATTATTTTTCATTTTAACAGTATCTTTTTCACCAGATGTTCTTTAACCAGCTGTTTAAAACTGTTGATTAGCTTTTATAATTCCCTAATAAGTACTTTAAATTTTTTTTCGATTCAATTATTCGTTATTATCAAAAAACAACAAGTACAATATAGAACACTTTGGGGATTGTTCGAATCCCATTCGAGTGAAGATAAATATGCAAGATACATTAAAAAATAATATTATAAGGTGGATAAGACGCAAGGCAAAGACGTCAGTGCTAGTTAAAAATAAATAATAAAATAATAAAATTCCCTATAGGATGAATTAAATTTCCAATACAGGTAATTTTTAAAAACTTTTTTTGAAAACGGGGATTTTTAATATAATTTGCAGATCAACAGAGAGATTAGGGTAATGTTTGGGAGCTAAGTAAAAAAAAACATTTGTGAAAATCTCCTTATTGGCTCGGTATATCAAAAATTACGTTTGGTAGTGTAGGATAGAATATATCTCTTTTATCAAGAGATTGCAATTTTTAAAAAAGTGTAAGAATGTTTGACTGGAATCATGTTTAATGATTTGTAAGGTTGGAATGCATTACTGTTTAATGAAATGTGTTACTGTGAGCTGTTTAATATAATTAAGAATTATTTTCATAAACTTATTTTTAATATTTTTGACTATAGAAATATGAAACAAAAAACAAATTTTCTGTTGCTCTGATTCGTAATAAAATTTAATTTGAAATAAAGCCACATGATAAAAAGTATATTTTTATGTATATGTAGTCTTGTACTAACAGTTTTTGAAACCAAAGTTTAGAATATTGTTGCTTTCAAAATCGCATCATACATGCTTTCATTTCATGTTTAATAATAAATACGTTTCAAAACCGTAATTTTGTAATATCTATTGTGAATTGAAATGAATAATGTTAAATATTATAATTAAAATAATGTTACAATTGAACCATAAAGGTCTCAATGCTTTCTTCCCTTTTTTGATCTCCCCACCTTACACGCTATTAATATTTTCTGGAGAAATAAAATTGATGCAATTGAAAATAGATGTCACTACCCTAGTATTTCAACAAAATCCCTATTAAACAATCAACTTAACTTATACAAACTTAACATTTTCTTCGGGCACAGATTTTTTTTAATGCTCTCAAACTTGCGGATTATTCATTCATATATCATAACACACAACAACATATTAAAAAAAAGCTAAGCAATCAAAATATACAACTATCACACTTCGTCTGGTTTTCAAAATAATGGCGCTTAAACAGAGCAAATGCATTGTAAGCGTAAAACTTTGAAACCTGAAAAAAACCAGTCTATTTGCAGATCTGCCACTTCTGTTTTAGTGCGATAGGATAGGATTAAATTTTATTAGAAGTTAGTTTGATTTTACATTGTTAAAAATTTGGCTCTTAGTTTCACCAAAAATATGGGTCCTAGCAGTTGAAACAGCTGTATGTGAATTGTTGCACCATATTTTCGGTAATATGTTAAACCATTTCTCAGGTTTTTGTTACCAAAACCTAACAAATAGTTCAACCGAATACTAAAATTATGGTGAAACATTTCACCACACAGCCGTTGCAGCTACTAGGTACCATTATTATGATAAATCCAAGCATATATATTTTTAGCAGTGTATTTATACTTCCGGAGGGAAGGCTATTCATTCATACAAAATAACTGTTAAAAAATACCACGTCGTTATTCCTTTACCACCCCAAAATCGAAGGTAATAGACGTACGTGAGTTCAAATCCAAGTCTTGGAAATAAATGGCATAGATTGAACTTGTCGTATACTGGGCACAGCTCCCGTGTTTAAGTCTAATTGAAGGGCGTACAGGGAAGGCAAGAGTCGGCTTTAATGACTATTGGTTTTTGTTAGTGTCGCGTCATAGTTGCTTAATAATATCCATTGCATGTCATTACATCGGAATGAATTCGACTCACGTTCTGGGGTTTTACACCTTCTTGGACAACAGCCGGATGTCTAATGGAATGGGAGCTTGGTTTATGTTAAAATGCACATTTCAATGGGACGTCAATTAGCCGTCTGGAGAGTTGGTGTTAAAGGGTTGTTCTGGTTGGTCGAATAGTTTGGTTGAGTGTTGAATTGAGGATTGTTAGAAAAAAGTATTACTACTGAAGATTTATTTTTTTATAATTGGGTCTAGGCATAAGTACATGTACAAAATTGTGTGCCCTTTGTCATAGAAAGATATTGAACGAATTGATAAGAAAGATTGTGAACTTTTGACGCATTTTTCTTTTGAATATTTTTGTAATATTTTGAATGTTTTTGTAATGTCTACTGAGAGGCTCATTGTTTAGCGCATAGCGCATAATTATACTAAGACTTTATTTCTAATATTATAACTGCCCATATTCTAAATAGGTCGAGTTTGGGAACCTTTTTTTGGCAGATGTTCATGTTTTATAACTCTAAATCCCATTTCGAAACACACTGAGCAAAAACGATCAGCTTATAAAGTCTTGTGTAGTGAGGTAACTATGTACTATACAATGAGTCAGTTATTAGCGCCCCCTTTGATAAGTTTCCGAGTTAAAAAATGCAAACACACATTACCAAATTCGAATTCCAAAATCTAAACAGCATTCACTTCTCAAAAACGACGCAATAACCAAATCCATTAAAAAGTTATAGTAGGTATTAAAACTACACTACTCAAAACAATTAGGGGAGCACTTTGTGTACTTTTGTAACCTTTCAGTCTCAACTTTTGATTTTTTATTCTAAAAATCTAAAATTTGTGAAATAGATTCATTATGCATCCAGAATGAAAAGTTAAAAACAGGGGAAAAATCCTTATTTTTTAAAACTAAAATTTAAGGGGAAAAAATTGAAATCACAACTTTTGAATAAATTATAATAATACTTTTTTCAAAACTTTATTTGTTAAAAATAGTTAAAAACAATTTTTAAACATCTAAAAAATACATGCATGAAGAATTTAGGGTCAATTTATTTGTTAAAATTGTTTCAGAGTGAATTTTATTTTACCATGTTTTTTATATTTTCATTTAATTAAAACAAACTTTATTTAATTCTTCAAAAGAGGTAATTCTTCCACCTAACGATACATAAGGCAAGCTTAACTTAGTGAACCAAAAAATTTGCAAGCTGATGATTCCAAATTGAATCATTGGGGCATGAAAGGGTTTAAATCATGCGCTCCCCTAATTATTGTGAGCAGAGCAGTTTATATAATGAGATCATATTCTTACAAATTCCAATACGTTCTAAAACTTTCTAATTGACACCTTCCTATATATTGTACAATTGTGAGATAGAAACACTAACTCAGAATGTCAACGCAAAGAAGCGCTGCTAACAGGCTATTTGTTTAGAGCATAGTCACTTTACATATACATAGCCTTTATTTCTTATACTATAACTGCCATATAATAAAGAAACTTATTCAAGTTTGTAACGAACAAGGGCTTAAACGTTTAAGGCATTTTTTGGAAAAAGTAAACTACGCTAAAACGAACACATTTTGTACGCCCCTTGGAATTTGTTATAACGAGGTTTGACCGTATTATCACACATCATTAAATGCTTGGAGCACCGATAGATTTTTCAACCTATAAAAATGTTTCCACATGATGCCATAAAAATAATTTATTCTGAAATATTTTGAACCACTAATTTGTACTTATTAATGATTCAATTTAATTGTTAATTTAATTTTGAACCTTGTTAAACGAGGAAATACAACTTACACAATAAATACATATAAAAACGCAAGGACAAAATCCCGGCTATTCATTTCATTGTTTCATATTCCATGTTGAAAACTTTGTACATAATTATTTCATTAAAAATATCCAAGAAACATTCAAAATTACACAATTTTTAAGAAATTTAATAAATTTTTATGAACTCAATTTGATGATTTTTAAGAATACAATTATGATAAATTAGTAACAATTCAATTAATTGAAATGTTAACAATTCAATTAATTGAAATGTTAACAATTCAATTAATTGAAATGTTAACAATTCAATTTACAGAATTTTTAATAATTTAATTAACTGAATTTTTAACAAAACAATTAAATGAATTTTAACAATTCAAGTATTGAATTTTTAAAGATTCAAATCACTGAATTTTGAACAACTGGAATTTATTGAATTTTTAACAATTCCAATCACTGAATGTTTAACAATTTAATATATAGATTTTTTAACAATTAAATTCAATAATAGAATTTTGTTAAACGGTAGATAATGCAACCATCACTGCATTCCGAACACAAAAACAATTCCCCATTGAATCCAAATTGAAACAACACGACAAAACCCAGACCCATCGTCCCCGAAACGTCTTATACAGAGCGTCAGGCCTACAGTGAAGTGTCAGAGTACTTCTCAAGAATCTCTTCATAGATAGCATTCGAAAAACACGCAATAAAAACTCTTCAAAGGAATACGGCGCTTTTCTCGTTTACGGAAGAGAACAGCAGTAAATAAAACAGCAAGAAAACAGCAGCATTTCTCAAAGAAGGGTCGTCGTACAATTGTTCTTTTCCTGTTCACCTTTAAAAGTTGGATACAGAGCTTTCCATTTTTTATAGTAGTATTCTTCCTTTCTTTTCCTAAAGTAAAATGATTTTTGTTTCGGAGAAAAACGTTTGGATTCCTTTTTTGTGTAGGAATGTACTCTGGTCCCATTACTTAGGTATTACTTTAAGTGAGTTTAGACTTTCATTAACGAAGCTATAAAGTGAAGCAAGGAATATTCTTTAAAAGTATTAGCTGATTTTATGGGGAGTTGTTCAGAGCCCTTATAAAACGTATGCTGGCTTTTTTTTTTACGTTAAATGTTTAATCAGGTATTTTATGAAAGTTTCAATTTCATCAAATTTAATTAAAGAAGGGAATTTGTTTCTGTTATTTAGATTTTTTTTATTCTTTACATAAAATAAAAAAATGTAGGAAAGAATTTTTTTCATTAAGATTTTAATATCGAATATCGATTTATAGAGAAATAAATATGTATTATTTAATTGTTTTCTCTTTAAACCAAAAAAAAGTACATCAAATATTCTCCTTAAACTATAAAAAGCAACAATTAACATGTACAAGAAAAAGAAAATTAAAACTATAACTATATCCAATTGCCAAATCATCGTTGAAATTAGTTGAAATTTAAGTGATAGTATATCTAAGAACAAAATATTTGGTAGGCTATTTTATTAGATTCGAATTGATATCAAATATTTAGTTATATTTGAAATAAATTCCAATGAGTGTTTCGTAACGATACATGATGTTAAGTTAATATTTTTATATCCAGCTTTATATCTTAACGATAGTATGCATACTATCATACATAATTAGTAGTATATTGAAACTGTATCATATTTGTTTATTTGAGAGCAATACAGTGTATTTTTTGCTACACAAGGTATAACTGGACAAGAATCTAATTGCTGAAGCTGATTTCAAACGGAACCATAATACAATATTGGATAGAATCTAAAAAAGGACATCAGATGATGATAGTATAGATTGTGGGAATGTCGAGGTGTATCTCTCAAAGATAGAGATAGTAACTCGGCCAGAAGGGCGTGTGCGCTATATATGCTTCAACGTCCCGACGCCGCGTGCGATGTCACCCTTAAAAGTAGGGTTCCTATTCAGGTATCACTTGACTGTGGTGCTAAATTATGACGCTCGTAGTCAATAGCCCTTGTTTAGCTTTAGTGCGACGTTAATTCAACTCAACTCAATCATGTGTCAGAATTGTATTTAAGCTAACAAGCACTTTAATTTTGATACTATAATTTACAAAAAGTCAATACATGTTTCCTTAAACCAAAAGGAGTGGAATATAGTTTTCTGATGTGTTTAAGTGCTGATAATTTAGGTATATTTCATTTTTTAAATATAATATTATCTCTATACTTTTATGTAACCGTTTTTTTAAAACAGTTTTCTAATGTCTTAAATAAGGATTTAACGTTTTTAATATGTATTTGCGTTTAATTAATGATTATGTAATCAATTACATTCATATCAAATTAATATTCATATCTTTTAGGTAAGCGGAACCATCATGAACACGGGGCATAGTATAATATTTAAATCTGATCCTGAATTAGATCCTGAAACTGTAGTCAATATCACTGAAGGCCCTTTATCGTATAGATATCGATTTGAAGAAATTCATTTGCATTATGGGCGAACAGATGATAAGGGATCAGAGCACACTTTGGCAGGGGCTTCATTTCCAGCAGAAGTAAGTTATAACTTTTCTTATGCTTTTTAGTATTAAAATCAGTCATCTGTAAAAGAAACGGTTTATTGTGTAGGTAAAAATAAAAGTATTTTTGATACCTTTTACCTAACGCGTGTTAGGCGGTTATCACATTAATTAAAATTTCAAAATATAAAATAATGATATTTTTTATCGAATATTTCTTTTGTTTTTTCCATCAAATAAGTACTTGTATATATCACCGCTAATAGCTAGAAAAAAAAGAAACCCTTTACAAAACTTGTTGCACTAAATCTAAGTTAAAGCGCAATGGGATAGGTGATTGTGATTAATAATAATAAATTTTAGAATTAAAACTAAATTAGTGTACCTTAGGTACAAGTTTAATGAAGTACCGGTAAACAAATCGGACTCGTTCACATTTGACCAATCCAGTTTTTTCTGATGTTCGATTAAATTTTCCACTAGATAAAATTCACCTT